>JAEMWC010000687.1:87500-115000 GCA_016490735.1 Pachyseris speciosa
GGGCTAACCAGGGCAGCAGGGGGCGGGGGAGGTGTAGGAGAAGGGACCTAATTGATTAATCTTCTGAACCTGTAATTGAACCATTTTGGTAACTTGTGTATCCTCATGGGGAGAGGGGTGGAAGTACGGGTTTATGTCACAAACAAACTTGAAAAGTGAAATTTTGTTTTTTAGGCAGTAAATGTACTTGTAAATCAAAATTGATTCTACTAGTGTTCAGTGCCCTCTGACCCCCATTACTTACTGTTTCAGTTTTTTTCTTTAATTCACTAGAGTACTTGTGTTTAATGTGACATCTTTGAAAATGGAAAATGCAGGCAAATTCTCCACAATTACTCTTCCAACCAGAACAACAAAATCTGATAGGAGAGAATTCTGATCATTTAACCTTGGCAGAAATACACTGTTGGGAACATCTTGCAAATTTGTTGTTGGTACATTGTTTTCTAGATGCAGTGGATTCACCCTATCAAGATGGGCAGTATGGTTACACCAGTGGTAATCTTTATTCTGATTGTCAGAGGTCATATCTGAGGCCAGAACTTTGAAATCCACATTGTCTAATACAATGTTGAAACTGCTCGGACGTCCCTCCTCTAGTTCTAAAATGTTCTTTTCAACATCAGATGTGGCAGCTTGAACTTGGATCAGTTGATTGCTGACATCTTCCCCTGAAAGTAACTGCTCATTTAGTTCCTCTTTCCGTAACTCCAGTCTCACCTTTTCTTGCACTGCTTGCTTTGTTTGCAACATGTGGCTTGATATTCTGCCCTTCCATTCATGTAGCTTGAGATCGTAATCCTCTCCAATTATATCAAGAGCTTTGTTGGTGCTTTTCGGAGACATACTGATTCCAAGATGATTTAATCTAATAAGTGCCTGAGAAAACATACAGTACCACAAATTAGTCTGTTCATAGCTGGTAATCGGTAGCCTACGTAGTAGACGTTAACTAACCCCAGTTAGTAAAGGTAGGTGAGTGTGGAAATGAATGCAAGTGAGCATGTGAGTGCAAATCCTCTATGCTTGGGGTCAATAAATCTCGATGGATTTTTTTCTTGTTTCCATACTCAACCTTTGAAAAAGAATTGATAGCAAGGGAATTACTAAAAAGGTACACAGTCTGTTGTTGTGGTAAATTTAATCCAGCCCAATCATTAAGCATAACTCCCCACCACCCCAGCACCTCTTCTGAACAAGACAGTGGTTGATTATAGACATAGCTCTTTATTAGTCAAGGGAAGATAACAACTAATTTCCCAACACATACACATTAATTAAGAGAAAGACACAAATGACACGATTAAATATCACCTAACTTAAAACAAACAAGCTGTTTCGGTAACTCACAATCAGAAAATCAATTGTAACATGTTAACGAAAAGTATTATAACTTATCAGTGGATGAGGGCTTTTTTTAACTTACCGTTTTCGATAGTTTCCCAGCTTTTAGGATTGTGCTGATCACGTAAGGGACTAAACTCATCGCTTTATCGCGTTTCTTTAGCAAAATCGCCGCAGCCGTGTAGACGCCCGGGTGCCTGACAGGATCGTAGGTTGTAGCAGTGCCATTCGCTGGATCTGCAGTAACCATAATACAACGCAGGAAAATTGGAGCCTTGTTTTGCAGTTCTGTTCCCACGGCTTGCCACGAAAAGGTGACCATTGATTCTTTTGTCATATCATGCCTCTAAGTGGCAATGGATTGGCCGTGGAACACAACGTTTTGCATTCCTTTGAAATATCACTACATATCCTGTTCTCAATAGCTTTCTTCAGATTCGGACTTATCATTGCTGCATCTGCCAGGGCTTTGAAGTTGCTTCATCGCGCTAAAGCTTTACCAAGGCGATGCAATTCTGGAGGCAAATCGCCAGATTTCTTTCCCGACTCATACGTAACGACGGCCTGCAAAAATATGTAACTCAACTAAGATCGATGGAATAATGATTTAACTTTAAATCCAATGCGCGCATAGTTTAAAAATTGAAAATTTTTTGCCTGCTAAAATGAAGAAAATGTAAGCTTATAAAGAAGGTAATCGGATGTACAAACCTGCACTTTGCAGACGTTTACCTCACAAATTCCTTGCGAGATGATGTTGGCTGCAATGGGAACGAGAGCTGGTACCATCGACGCTGGTGGTCCAACACGCGAAGAGGAAATTGGCAAAGCAACCAAGGGCATTATGTTCCGGACAGGACACTTTTCGCGTTCCTCCTGGATTTGACTGCCGCTTCTAAAATTTAAGCTTTTCGCAACTTTTTGTCTGGTGTTCGTTGGTTGATCAGGACGACGACAGATTTAGCTGGTACAATTGTGCTCGGTGAAAGAGACGAATCTGATGGAACACCACGTTTGAATCTATTCGTCGAAGCATAGCTTTTTTTTAGCTCGTTCTTCAATAGTTTCGCTTCTTCTTGGAGTTTCTCTATACGCTTAATCCTCTTGTAGCAACTATCGTTACACAAATATCGGTCGACGTCGACGGCGGCGACTTCCATGTCCAAAACAATGGCTACTCTTTTAGCGATATCTTGTACTTTTCCTTTCAAACTTGTCCTCTTTCGGGAATCATTTTGCACCGTACCACAAAACAGGCATCCTGAAGAACATGAAGCCAAAGTTTTTGTGGGTGTTTTACCGCTAGAATGCGAACCCGCCTCAGCAATTTCGATAAATCCTCGTAAATTAAAAGTCCGCGCTGACGTTGCAAACACAGTCCATGTTTGCAGTGTTGGCGCGTAATAAGTAACTTGATCAGATTTAGCGGGAGATAACATATGTTTGATGTCTGATGACATTTCCGGTGACCAGTAACGATGCATAAATTAAATTTTGAATTTACGTCACAGACACGATAAGCCGCTCACGCGTCCAGCCGTCTCTTCTCGAGGAGGATACTCCGGACCCGAATAAGCGGCGGAAATCGAGCCTACGGAAAACAGCGTACTCTTAGGACTCTTAATTTTTGCCCTAGAACATCTGATTAACTCAAATTTTTAGTGTAGGTCACCAATAGGAGTTGTCTTGCCAAAAAGTTTCTTCAAGTTAAAACAGCCGTCTTTAATATTTTGTGATTTCTCAGCCGTCGGCAAGCTTTTTGCGCACTGATTTAGAATCAACTGAGGTTTTTGTACGCTGGATTAAAGATGTACGCTGTATTTAAGACAAACAACCGACTTTAGCGCCGTGTTATATCGGCCAAATCCTTTCCGAAAAAACTTAGAGTCAACCAAGGCAACTAGGCGCTGTTTTCGACTCGGACGAACCGTTCCGTTAAGCTGATTCGGACTCAAACAACCGCGCTTTCTCTAACTTTAACGCTAGCGTTAACGTTAACATTAACACTAACCCTAACCATGTCCCTAACCCTATCCCTAGCCCTAGCCGAAGCTCTAACCCTAATGTTAAGTACAACCTAAACCCAACAATAACCCTAAATCTCTTCGGAGTGAGTGCTGTTTTCAGGTCGGACAAAATCTTTGCGCGCTGACTTGAGGTTAACCAAGGTTACTGTGTGCTGTTTTTTTTTAAGTCAACCACGAATATTGTGCACTGTTTTCGTGCCAAGCGAGCTTGTCGAGTGTTATGATTAAGCAAAAACGACCAATTGCGCATTACGTCTAACTTAACAGAAACGTTCTGTGTTCTCTTAAATCGGTTACGAGCATTTGGCGCTTAGTCTTTCACTCAAAGAATCCCCTTGGGCTTTGTTTTCATGAACGTCAATTAGCATACTCCACCATATGAAGGGCTGGGGGCACAAACTGCCTATGTAGAGTTTTAGGTGTTTTTTTTTTTTTTTTTTGCATACGTTATTTCTCGAAAACGAAAAAGAAATCGGTGAAAAAAAATACGGGACAATGTTTTTGAATCAAAATGCAGTCCACATGCAAAAATTTGGACAAATCCAAGCGATATAAAAAAACGGCCGAAAATTCCACAAAGGCAGTTTATGCCCCCAGCCCTTCAATTGATCAAAAGAAATATCTTGGTCTTAATTCATGGCATCTAAATATCTTTATTGATTTCCATGTATCTTTCTTTGATAATTTTTGTGAGGCATACATATATCCAGAGGATACACAATTTCTGATTTCTGACTGTCTCATGGGAGGCTGTGGATAATTGAAATTGCATTCATCATGAAGTGATGATCTGAATCACTATATATCTGATGTGATACTGATTCCAAGGAGTAATCACCAGGCTTCTCCACCAATTTCTAGTGGCTCTAAACCATACCTAAGTAGCTAAGTATGTAACTAAGTTGCCTACAGTTGAACGGGGAAACAGACCTGTCCTTAGGTATTGCTCTAAGATGTTAAGAAATGTTTTGTTTTAAAAATTTATAGATGAAAACTAGCGTTCCAGGTTCTTTTTTACACAAGGTATTAAAGATTATTTTTTAAAAAACCTACCTCAATATTTTTATTTTGCTTTTTTAACATCTCCAAACTCAGTTTGGAAAGGAATTTTTATTGCCTTACTCAATGGAACGCTTGTTTTTAGGGGGGGGGGTGGGGGTCCAAATCCGTAAAAGGGGATTCATATCTGCTAGCAGTTCTGGACTAGGGGGTCCAAATCTGATCCACAAGCAGATCTGGACTGGAGGGTCCAAATCCACGGGGGGTCCAAATCCACTGTGCCACTGGCTCAGATCACCTTTCCATACTATTTTTTTACAGCATTCGGTCTGTAGGTTGAGTGAGGTCAGATGGGTGATATGACAAGCAGACTATATGTAAATGCCAGTAGAAAAAGAATGCTTTTGGAGCTCCGCTTTTAGGCTTGGCTAAATATGTATATTAGTTAATTACCGTCGATTACATCTACCCATGAACGCACGTGCCTAAATCATGTTTTTACTTGACGTCAAACGTCTGCGTTTCATGTGCCAAACTTTAAAGTTTTCCCGCCTGTTTTACCTTACACATATTTATTTATTCGTTTTATTTTTGCAGTTTGCACTGGAATTTGCTAGATGTCCTTATAGGATTTTTCAAATAAATTATGTAGATGTAGATGACAACTAGTGTTTCACTACTCGCAGGGATATATTTTCAGTAAACAAGAAAGGAAGAAATTATCAAAAAGGCATCCCACTTTAAAGTGCTCTTTTTCGGCTCTCCATATATATCATTGAAGGGAGCTAGTTAAGTTAATAACTAGACACAGTTACCTCGCTATGATCGCTTTTCTTCCGTCCTGACATCAGCACAAACAGTAACGGAACCTACTTGATATAATCGTCGTGGCGGACAAAGGCGTTGATGGACATCAGCTGCGTGAATGGATGGCGGCAGAGTTTAAAGGTACCATCGATGTACCAGCTTTTGGCCCTGCTGAGCTGGGTTAGTTGCTGATTTGTGGCAAACATCAAATGTCGCCGACCACGAACCTCAATATCAGCTCGAAAGAATTCTTCTCGTAGGTGGTCCTCTTCCAGGTCGAAATCCAGGCTGGTGGGTTCCTTTGGCCGTAATCGCTGACGAACTCTATTAGCTGCTCGGGCCAAATTAGTCGGCTTAGGAACGACAAGGCATGGCGCATTGTTGATTTCTTCGAGAAGGACATACGATAAAGAAAACAAAAAAGAACGAGTATAGCCAAATTTCTGTTGTTCCAGTCGTGACCAAATGTTTTGAACGAATAATGAACGACCAGATATATCACTATTAAAAAGTGAACCTCCACTCTTGCAACACATTCGCGGTAACTGATATAATTACTAGTTTCCAAATTTTGCTTGAAACGTGGATATAACATTTAAGTGTATGATAGCAATTTGAATGATTTGTTCTGATGGAATTATTCTAGGCTATCGTGTCCTAACCTATCCTACCCATGTAATTATGTATAATTACTTATTTCGTCGACAATGGCTGGTGCCGGTTTAAACAGATCTTGTACAGCTTTCACTTTCATTTTGGCTGTCACAGTGGCAGACATAGCAGCTCCAACTTGTGCTGGATGATTATGGCTACGTGCACTTGGTTGAAAGGTATCGCCATGCTGCACTACCGTAGCTCTACATGGATTTGCTAAGGACGCGAAGTACACTGCCAATCTGTAGCTGCGCCTCTCTGTCTCTCCACATTAAAGGTGTAGCCTCTGCTGTCGATCAGCTTTATCCGTCGTCTTTTTGTCGACTCTTCCGCCAACTGGAACGTGATGGGACACTGAGTTTCAGGCTGCTCATGGATTGTTGAGTCTTCCATCAACGCTTACTGCTTCAGATTGGTTATTTCACCCACACTAACAACAATGGGAAACCACGTGAAATAGAAGTTTAAAGAACTTCAATTTATTAAAGTAGCGAACGCGAAATGACTGCTTTGTAAGCATCTATTCAGCATGTTGCAACAAACATCATAAAAACAACTGAATAGACTAACTTCTTACATAACTTACATAAATTATTACGAGAGAGCTCTAACAAAACGGTTATTTACAGTCGCTTATGGGAAGTGGTCGCTTACGAGGAGCGGTTGCTACGAGAGAGTTGACTGTAGAGGAATGGGTCCAAATTGCGTGTGTCAGATGAACAAGATTTTCGATCGTATTCACGCATTACAACTTGGATTTGCATTACAAAGTGGTCGGAACCAAGAATGAAGTGGACGTGTTTGTTTGTGTAATTGTAGTCGAGGAGCCAAATTTCGTGTGTCAGAGGAACGAGATTTTCGGTCGTATTCACGCAAGACAACGAACGTTTGATCGTATTCTAACAAGAACGAAAACCAGGTTTTTATCACAATTGCTAGTAATCTCGCAATCTAATTGGCTAATTTGCCGTTGTCGATAAGAGTTTAGACAACGCTGCTCGCGTCAACGTGTCACGCAATGCCTTTTTTCAGCTCGCGCTCTGAAATTAACATTTTCTTTGACGTTGATATTGTGGTAAAAAAGAAATAGAATGTGGTTTAGATTTCTGAAAAAGTACTATGCTATTTTGAAAATATCCTTTGTTCACTGGTGTTACGTCATTTGGAATTATGAGCACTTAAAGGTCAAAACCCTTCTGATCAGTTTTATTATTTTCTCTTTTCTTTACCATCCACTACAACTGTGCACATGTGCCATGAGGTACTTGTCACTGTGCTTTTGGGGTTCTGGGTGCCTGTATAAAGTGAGTGTCATCTTCGATGAGTAGTATGAATTTTATTCCCCTCAACCCTTATAAAACATGTGAATTTAAAATGCCTTGAATGTAAAAGCTGTGTAATGAATATACAACCATGTAATCCATTAATACCGGAAGAACCGTGCAAAATCCAAACTCTACGATTCTTCTCTCTTCTCATCCCTGAGACATTTGACATGTTTTTGATGTAAACCCAGTGGTATTTTTGGACTTTGCATGTTGGTTTTCAGTTTGAGTCGCACCAGGGCTGTGTGTGTTGGTTTCTGCATCATGCTTGCAGTAAAAATGCATGTATCACACTGTTTTTACAACATATAATTTCAACTCTGATAATGGTTTTATTTTCTTGTGTCTCTTTTTAAACTGTCATTCCTGATTTGTAAAGAAACTTGGATTGTGAAGAAGAGAAATTGCATGTGCTCAGTTCTCTGTAACTTTGTCTTCTTGTTTGAGGGTGCCCACTCATTATCATTGTAGATGGCAGTGAAGATATCATCAAAATGCCAGGCGCAGTGGACTCACAAAACTTTTTCATTTCATCTGGATTGTATAGGTGCTTCTCTCCAGTGGAATAGTGTTTCACCAATGATTTATGAAACTGGTGCACAATACTGCTAAATGTTGTGTCTCCTTTATAACGGTAATGAAAAGTAGTATTACTTTGTATTATAGGTAAACATACATTCTTTCTTTTCAATTTTCACCACCAGTAAGTTGATTTTGTAGCAAGAGTATCATCAATGTGTTGACCTCATGAGAACATACATTTAAAGATTTGCCAGGTATTTATATACTACACTGGGATTGGGACTGAGGGTAGGGGTGATACAGGTGTATCACTATAGATAGTATTTGAGCATTACAAATTAAATAAAGCATTTATTTCATCCTTTTGCTACAGTAAGATGCACTCTTAGCTTATTGCAAAGTAAGTAAGTTACTGAAACTTGATAACTTCACACTTTCCATTCAGAACCACTTCATTGTGGTAGATATAAGTTATTTCCTCCATTCTTGTGATGTGTAGTGGATACTTTATGGAATTACTTCACAAGATTGCTGGAAATTCTTTCTCTTTTTTTGAGGGTCAGTAACAAGAAATAATGTTTTTTGGCATTTTTGCACAAATTTTGACTGAATGTCTGTCACTGGACATTTCAAGTCTAGTCTAAGGAGTTTTAGGGTCTGATTACATGGCGAATTTCAGCCCGGGCTGAAATTTAAGCCCAGTGGGTTGGGCTGAAATACTGTTGCAATTACATGACAAATTTCAGCCTGGGCTGAAATATAAGTCATCTTGTTTCCTAGAAAACAACCTCACTGCGCATGCTCATGTTGCCTTTTCAGCCCGGGCTGAAATTCCATTTTGATTACATGGACATTTTTCGGATTTTTCAGCCCGTTTGCCTGGGCTGAAACTCCTAGCCGGGTTTCACAAACCAGGATAGGATTTTTAGCCCGGGATGAAACCTTCTCCATGTAATCGCCACTTTCATTTTAAAAGGGTTTCTTCCAGAACCCGGGCTGAAATCTCAGCCCGGCCAACCGGACTGAAATTTGCCATGTAATTACCCCCTTTCAGTGGCTCAAACTATGTGATATAAAATAGGAACTGTTAATGTTATTTTTGGAAGGGACAAACTAAGGCTAAATTATGTTGCCTTATACATGGACGATTGTTCATGCTTTCATTTCTTCCAGACTTGATTACTGTAATGCTCTTCTTTATGGGCTCCCTAAATATCTTGTTGACAGGCTACAGCACGTTCAAAATTCTGCCTCTCGTGTTGTCACTTTTACAAGGAAGTTTGATCACATCACCCCTGTGTTGATTGATCTTCATTGGCTTCCTGTATACTATAGGGTTATCTTCAAGTTGCGTTTGCTCACTTATAAGGCCTTAAATGGTCTGGCTCCTTGCTGTCTGTCTGATCTTCTTTCCTATCGTTCCTCTTGCTACTCTCTTCGCTCTGTTACAAATAATCTTATTGTTGAACCTAGAGCTAAGCTTACCACTTATGGTTTTTGGTCCTTTTTATTCGCTGCTCCGAGACTTTGGGATAGGTTACCTTCAGATATTCGTTCTTGCTCCTCAGTTGCTAGTCTTAAAAGCAGACTCAAAACGTTCCTCTTCACATTATTTCTTGATAATAGGAAATTTAATTAGTTATTTCATTTTTCTTTTAATCATTTTTGTTTTTATCGACTGATTTGATATTTCTTTCATCATTTGATTCTATCATTTTCATTTTAATAATTGTTGTTTGAAATAATAATATTTTATAGATCGTTTACAGAATTAATAATATTTATTGAATAATATCTTTCCATAGAATTTAATGTTTTTAGATCGTTTTATTATAAATTACTGTAAATTGTAAATTGTAAACTGTAAAGCGCCATGGACAGCGATATATGGATATGAGCGCTATATAAATAAATAAAATAAATAAATAAATAAATAAAATAAATTGTCATTATATCTAATCTCCTTTTAAAAAGTGTACCTCTAGGTTTCCTTTGAAGCATGATGTTTTTTTTAATTCACTTTTCAGTTCATGTTTATGTTGTTGTTTTTCCATCAAGTGTATATTTTGCCGAGTTATTTCTGTTGGCAAAATATCTATCCATCAAGTAATGATCTGTTTGCAACGTTTGCAGCAACTGTAGATGATCACACATTTTATTCTATTCTATTACAATAATGATGGTGTGGATATTAAAAAAAATCTTGTTTTCTTAAATTTACTGTTGATTTGTGGTGTTATTTGAGGTGTTTCAATCGGGGAAATTTGTTTTTCACTGCAAGTAAAAATTCAGTCTCAATTCAGTTCAATGTCTTTTATGAGCAACTCCATGCAAACATCGACTAAAGTGCGACAAGGCTCAAAAAATCAAAATCGCTCTTCTTTTGCATACTGTTAGACTTTAGTAAGTATACAAACGCCATTTGGTTTTTTCTTTGAAAGATCCGTTCGTTTCCGAGAAAAACGCGGAAAACCGTTTCAAGCCCCACCGTCGATTTTGCAAGCCAAAAAAAGGGTTGAAATTCACTACGATTCGCTTGACTCGCGTTTCAAAACAACCGCGCTAGAATAAAAGCATATTACTATAATTTTAAGCATAACTCGTCGTTGACCAAAATATATGATAGTTTTAGCGTTACAACAGTCTGAGTAATTATAAAAAGCTAAAGCGTACGGCTACCTGTTGTTTACTCACGAGAGGTAGTTGAAAAAAGCGACGATTTTCATCATGTGCCTTTGATCAGAATTTTTTAAGATTGAAGGGGAAAATACTAAGAGCATAAATCTTTTATGTTATGTAAAAATTATTTTGGGGAAATTACAAATTTACATTTCTAAGGCTATGTCGTTCAAAGGATAGGCAATGCTATCATCTCAATGAACCACTATGAAGTGGTTAGCATATATTTTGTGGAGACTTATCCTCTGAAGAGCAATTTTATCTGGTGCACAGTTTTATCCATTCTTTCACCATTGTGCTTGATGTCCAATTCAGGGTCCATATGCTGAGGGCAAAAATAAGTGATAGGATGTGTGCAGGCAACCAAAAGCTAAGCAGTAGTTCTTCCTTTGTAAAATGAATATATCTGCCTATTATCCAGGGCTAATAAGGGCCTCTGAAGAGCCACTTCAGTAAAATCAATGATGGCAATGACTATGACGAATGTTCGTGCATGTTATTAAATACCGTCATTAGGCTTTGACTATTCCTGGTATGTCTCACCCCTGTTTTAGAATAATTATGATCCTGTGTATAAAGGTTAGCCAACTATTGCATTAAAAAAGGTCGGCTTTTGGTTGCTGCTTGTTTCAACGTGAGTTGTCCGTTTACCGTACCGTTCGTTTCATGATGTCAGGTTACCGAACCTACGTAACCGTTTTTTGCTGAAATGCCGGGACGCGGAGGAGCTGAGCAGTCTTCGAGTTCGTCTTCGGATATCTCGAGCGCGAGAAGTGGAGCTTTATTTGCCTTACCACCGCCAGCACCGCTTGGTATCCATAATTCAAACGCTGCAGGGAAGTGGAAGGAATTTGAACAAGCATGGAGAAATTATTCGGTAGCTATGAAATTACAGCAGGAACCCGAGACTGTACAAATTGCGAAGTTGTTAACGGTGATCGGAGCCGAAGCTAGGAAAGTTTTCTCGACGTTTACGTTTGCCGATGATAACCGTGATAGAATATGGGGTGTGATACCATCAAAATTAATACGTGGTATTCTGCTATTGAGACATGCAGTTCTGTCATTGAGTTATCGGGTATTCTGCTATTGAGACATGCAGTTCTGTCATTGAGTTCTTGTATTCTGCTATTGAGACTTGCAGTTCTGTCATTGAGTTATTGTATTCTGCTATTGAGACATGCAGTTCTGCTATGGAGACATGCAGTTCTGTCATTGAGTTATGGTATTCTGCTATTGAGACATGCAGTTTTGTCATTGAGTCATGCAGTTCTGTCATTGAGTTCTGGTATTCTGCTACTGAGACATGCAGTTTTGTCATGGTGTCCTGGAATTTTGCAGTTCCAACAGCGAAGCCTGCAGTTTTGAAAATTTCGTTATGCCATTTTGATGATGCGCATTTTATTTTGGTGTTTTGACATGGTAACATGCAGTTCGGCATGACACTCAGTAACGCGTTTTTGACATAATAATTTATTTCCCGCCAAAATGTAAATATTTTAACTTTATCCTGTGAGTCCAAGATGGTGGAGGAACAGGAAATGATATGATGTCTGTTAAGTAATTTGCTCAGTGGAATAATAAGGGGATTGCCTTCAGAAACGCTCACTTTTTATCGAATTGACAGCTTACAGTACCGTGTTGATTGGCTGTATCACAGAACGGTAAGGTACTGGCCCCGGGTGGGGGAGTACTCTCTATAATGGCCTATACGGGGATGCTCCGCCCGAAAGGGGTACCTTTTTCTCGCTTCAGTCGTATATCAAAGGCTAGGGATTTCACGAGTTGAAGTATATGAAAGGGTAGGGAAATCTGTCATTGAGGTATTGAAAAGGGCCTTTCATTGAAATATTTCAAACACACATACCTTATGACTGTATTGTTTTAATTTATTGAAAATGACAAGAAGATTTCTTGTTTTAGGTATACGAAAGGAGTACTATTTGTCAACATGGATGGGTCATTGAAAGGCACAAAAAAGATCAGTTCAGATGTGAGCAACTGCGAAAGCCGTGACTGTAAGAGCCGAAAGTTTTTGTGGTCTATTTACAAGTACGTTTACCGCTACGTTGTAAATCAAAGTGCTTCTGTAGAGCAACTCCAGTGAGAGGATAAATTGCGACAAATTTATACAAAAAAAAGAAATCCAATTCCATTGCAATTTAACTCCACAAATGAAGTCATCACCCTTTTGGGGAAAAAAGAGACAGTTTTCTCCAAACAACGGGTTTTTGGTCACGTGCTAGGCAACCATAATTATTCCCATGTATCAAGTTTCACTACGACCAAAAGACACGCAATCCGAATAAAAATTATAAAGGAAGAACATTGCGTAATTGCGCGGTCTTAATGGTTCTCTGGATGAATTACGTGCGATAAATTTTACCTGTTCAAATTCATTTCTTTGCTTCTAGTTCAGCGAACTCAGACGCACAAGTCCGCAATGTTTTTCCTTTATAAATTTTTTCGGATTGGGTGTCGTTTGGTCGTAGTGAGACTCGATACATGGGAATAATTATGGTTGCCTAGCACGAGACCAAAGACTTACCGTTGTTTGGAGCAAACATTTCCTCTTTTTTTTCCAAAATGACCATGACTTCATTTGTGGATGGGATGGAATTGGCTTTTATTTTGAGTTACGTCGCGGAAAATATGGAAATGTAATTTTATAAATATGTCGCAATTTATCCTCTCACTCGTGTTGCTCCACAGAAGCACTTAGATTTATAACATAACTTATGTAAATAGACCACAGGAACTTTCGGCTCTTCCAATTGCGGCTTTCGCGATACATCTGAACCTGTATTATTTTTTTGGTGACTTTCATTGACCCGGTCCGGGTTTTGCAAGAACGGTCTGGTCTGATCCTATCCGATCTTGGTTTTTTTAGCACCTGTTAGGTACCTCGATACTGAAATTATTGACTCCAGGATAGAACTTCTGTGCCAAGCACAAGAAACATTTATTGTTGCAAGGGGAAGACCAGTGTTTGATATACTAAAAGAACGGCTAGAATTTCTGGTAGAGAAAAGGTTTACTGCTGAAGAAATGGCTCAACTGTTTGGTGCCAGCAAACGTACAGTTGAAGTTTGGGCTTACTCTAAGAGGAAACTACGCTGACTTTGTCGGATGCTGAATATAATTAGATTCAATAGTCAGACTGAAACACCACAGTAGATTTTACATAAATTAAAATATTTACATTTTGGCGGGAAATAAATTATTATGTCAAAAATGTGTTACTGAGTGTCATGCCGAACTGCATGTTACCATGTCAAAACACCAAAATAAAATGCGCATCATCAAAATACCATAACAAAATTACAAAATTGCAGGCTTCAATGTTGGAACTGCAAAATACCAGGACACCATGACAAACTGCATGTCTCAATAGCAAAATACCAGAACTCAATGACAGAACTGCATGTCTCAATAGCAGAATACCATAACTCAATGACAGAACTGCATGTCTCAATAGCAGAATACCAAGTATTAATTTTGATGGTAATCACACCCCATAATAGAATACAGCCGGTGTTAGAGAGTTTTGCTGCTTATTCTTGGTTTTCACATGACGTCATAAAAAACTAAAATTCAAAATTAAACAGACTTTTACATTTTTAGCTTCATCACGTAAAAACGTTTTAGAAATGTATCTGTTTGCATGTTGTCAGCTCGGAAGCTTCCTTTGTTTTGAAAATAGAGCAATTTGAATTTTAGATTTTATTATAGTGTGTGACATAAACATGTCTGCTCACAAGCATGTCACGTACATGAAAACATCGATTCCCGTGTGTTTTTTTAGGTGTGAAAAGCCAACATGACAAGAGATGTGAATGTTTGCAAGCTCGAAACATAGAAGAAAGCCTCTGAGATAGCAAAAGTAAACTCCAGATATTTTCACTCGTTTCCGGCCGCCATATTTGTGCCCCTCAGAGGGACACTAACATGGCGTTTCCATACTAAACTCTATAATTTTGAGTGGTAGAATTTGCCAAGTTACTCGAGAACGAGATACCGCACAGCCCTGAGACTTTAGCATGTTGTTTATTTATTACTATTCTACAATATCTCAATTTCTTGACTTAATCTATCGAATGGTTGATGTTTTTATTTTTTTTACTTGCGTGACTGAAAACCAAGAATTGCCAGCCACTGAAGAATGTTCCTTTTGAAAGATACAAGTTTTACTCTAGATTGCAAGAAGCGAGAGAATCGTATGATCATTATCGGACAGTCCTACGACAATTTGCTGATCGATGCGAATTTGAAACCATTACGGCGGATCAAATTTTACGGGACAAGCTTGTTTTCGAAATTCAGGATTCAAACTGAAGATACGAGAGAGATTGCTCCGCGAAAAGAACTTGCCATTGTAGAAAACTGACGAAATTTGTCGGGCGCACAAGACAATGATTCAACAGATGAAAGTCGTTGGAGGTGCCAGCATTGTTAATACATATCCGAGCGATGTAAATGCCTTTTCTAAAAGGCCTAAAGGAGGGGAAAAGTGGCGTGATCGATTCCCCAGACGCGCTGACTTCCGAGTGAAAACGTGCGATTTCTGCTGGCGTATGCATGAGGTGTCAAAGCGTGAAAACTGTCCAGCATTTGGGAAAGGTGTAAAAAGAGTAAGAAGCAAAACCATTTTGCGAACGTGTATTTTGGATCAGCACCTAAATCGTCG
Source organism: Pachyseris speciosa (assembly GCA_016490735.1). Lineage (NCBI taxonomy): Eukaryota > Metazoa > Cnidaria > Anthozoa > Scleractinia > Pachyseridae > Pachyseris > Pachyseris speciosa. Next base: position 102,545 of record JAEMWC010000687.1, read on the forward strand.
CAGCGAGGCAGTCGTGTCCATTGGGTGGAAGACGATTTTTCAGACGAAGTTTTCGGCGTGCAGGAGATTTCAGCGGTGACTCTGGATGATTGGCAGCTTGCAACATTAAAATTGGAGTCATGAAATTACATTCGCTTTCAGCCGGACACTGGAGCACAATGTAACGTGGTCCCTTTGCATTTATATAAGAAAGCGACAAAAGACTTTAATTTACTTAACGTGACCCTTGTAAGCACGGCGATTATTTCGTATGGTGAAACATCGATTCCTATCCTTGGTAGAGGTCGTTTAAGAGTTTGGCGTGGAGATTTCAGATGTCTTCTTGACTGCAATCTGGTGGACAGCAAGAGACTCAGGCCTATACTTGGAAGGAAAGCTTGTCTTGGAATGAATATCATCAAGTACTTGGACAATGATCAGCTATATCATCCCCAGACCTCTGATGGTGACGTGTATGCGCACGATGTGCCAACCGCGCTTGTTTTGTCCGCTTACCAGTTGGTCAAGAAATTCCCTCGTGTTTTCGGTAATGGAATTGATAAACTTCCTGGAGAATATCACATGGAGTTGGATGAGACAGTGAAGCCAGTTCAACACCCTCCTCGCCGAGTACCAGTTGCTATCCCTGAACGTCTACGAGAGGCTTTAGAAGATTTGGAGATCCGAGAAATTGTAGCTCGTGTGACAACGCGCACACCTCGGATTAGTTCAATGGTGGTTGTGCCAAAGCCAAATGGTGCACTACGCATCTGTTTGGACCCTAAGGATCTCAGTCGAGCTCCGCAACGAGAGAATTATCCGACAACAACAGCTTTTATTTATAGAATAAATATCCAGCGTAGAAAGGACTGTTCCGCAAATAGCATTGCTAGTCTGGGTGGAACAGTCATACAAAACAAGTACAAAAATTTAATAAATTTACAAGAGGAGACTTACATAATTTTAAAACAGATTGTACCAAATCATTAAATCGTTAAATCGTTAACATAAATTACAACTTCAATGACTCTTACAAGGTATGTTTGAATGAAGAATTCAAGTTCAATTGTACGTTTTTAGGCCAGAGGTAATTTGGGAAATATCGATATAGTCATCATACTTCTTAAGAATGTCGAGAAGGAAAGAGTGGAGTTTTGTTTGGAAGTATTTCTTGGGGAGCTCTCTTAATGATGCTGGCCTCTCATTCCAAATTTTAGCTCCTACTCTTGAGGAGGCTCCTTTTTGGATTTCTAACCTAGAATTCTTAATATAGAATTTCTTTGCTGACGAAGACCGAGTGTTATAAGAGTGAATACTGGTAGTGTCGCTTAATAGGTTTAAAATGTTACTAGGTACTTTCCGGTTTCGTATATCATGCATTAAGCAACAGACGGATTTGAAATAAAGAAAATTTAGAGGTAAAATATCGGCATGAATAAACAAAGGGACTGCATGTTCACATCTCTCCAGGGAAAATATAAATCTAAGTGCTCTTTTTTGAAGAACTAAAATTTTTGTCAAGTAGGATTTATTTGCAAGACCCCATGCAGTCAGGCCATAAGATATGTAGGGCAATATTAAAGATTGATGGATGCGCAGTAGAGTATTTCGTGGCACAAAATGTCTGAGTCTCGCTATAATCCCAACTAATCTACTTATTTTGACTACAATGTGTTCAATATGAAATTTCCAGCTTAAACTGCAGTCTATTAGAACCCCAAGGTATTTGACATAATCTTTGCATTCAAGGTGAACAGATTTGCTCAGTACATTATCATATATCACAATTTTCGCTTTAAGCGTTAGTCGCTTTTGGTAAGGTCGAAAAATAACATAATTAGATTTATCAATGTTGAGGGTTAACCTGTTTGCTGTTAGCCAGTTACATACCTTACGAAGTTCACAGTTTACAAGGGTTTCAAGAGATTTAATGTCTTTACCGGTATAGAGGATATTTGTATCATCAGCAAAGAGGTAGAAATTGAATTTATCAGAGGAGTACTGTATATCATTTGCATATAATAGAAAAAGGAGCGGTCCCAGGACAGACCCTTGAGGAACACCACAGGTGATTGTAGCCCTGTTAGAAATATGACATTTGACTTCTGTTGTTTGCGTTCGGTTACTTAAATAGGAAGTAAACCAGTCATTAATTATTCCACGGAAACCATAATGTTCCAATTTGTTTAATAATATACTGTGATTAACTGTATCAAATGATTTCTTCAAATCAACAAAGATACCACACGAAAAGAGGCGTTTATCCATATTAGTTTGTATTGTATTAATAATATCCAAAATTGCATGTTGTGTAGAATGTGCTTTACGAAAGCCATATTGTGCCTGATAGAGTAATCCCTCTTCTTCGATGAAAGAGATCATCTTAGAGTACATTAACTTTTCAAAAATTCTGTTAAAATTGGATAAAAATGATATTGGTCTATAATTATTCGCATCAAGCTCGTCGCCAGATTTAAATACTGGCACTATTTTTGATAATTTTAGCTTGGCCGGGTATACTCCTTGGGAAACGGAAACATTTAAAAGTGTCGCAAGTGGCAGGCTTACAATGTCACTTACATATTTTAATAATAGCGTCGGACATGAATAAAGACCACATGCTTTCTTATTAGGAATACTACGAATTTCAGTTTCCACTTCTGAAGCTGTTACTGGTCGAAAATAAAACGATGACTGGGGTGATTTCGATTTACCAAGAAAATCAACATAACTATGTTGCGTCGAGGGGAGTCTGCTAGCTAAATTATTGCCCACCGATGAAAAATGCTTGTTAAATATGTCTGGTATACGCGATGGGTCCCTGATCACACTGTTATTTTTTGTGGGGTCTTTAACTGCGCTTATGCATTTTGAAGGCTTAGTTTTTCGATGCAGTAGGTTATTAATTCCTTCCCAAGTTTTCTTCATATTTGCAATATTATCATTAAAATAGTTCTTTTTACTTAATCTGATCAGGCTACATATTTTGTTTCTATAGAGCTTATATCTAGCATTGTCCCCGGTAGTAAATAATCTATTTTTAACCTTAATTGAAGTTTTTATTCCCTTTGTTATCCAAGGTTTAGAAAGCTGCTTTGCTTTGCGCTGGGATAAAACCTTCATAGGAGCGTGTTTACTGACAATTTTATTAAGTTTGTTGTAAAAAGATGAAAATAATTTATCCACATCATTTCCCCCATTCTCAGTATTCCATGAGTATTCCATGAAAGTATTCCATGAAACTTGACAAACATCATCTCTAAAACTCTCTGCAGAAAAGTTAGAAAAATCGCGCACTTTTTTCTTTATAGAAATATTTGAAACTTTCGCAGACTTTATCAAACAGAATTTCGAAAAGTGGACGCTTATATCGGAGATGATATTTCCACTGAGCAAGACTTGCTCTGGATTATTAACGAAAATATTGTCAATAAGTGTTGCCGAACTTCTATGCACACGCGTTGGCTTATCAATGGTAAGAATGAGATAGCAGCTTAAAAGAGTTGAGAGGAAATCGTGCGCAAACTGGCAATGTGTACTTTTTACCTACAATCGAAGAAGTTGCTTCTAGACTCCCTGGTGCCAAACTGTTTACGGTGCTTGATGTTGCCTCTGGGTTCTGGCACGTTGTTCTTGACGAGCAGTCATCTTCCTAACTTCTATTAACACGCTATTTGGTCGTTATAGGTGGAAAAGGATGCCCTTTGGAATTAAGTCTGTGCCTGAAATGTTTCAATGCGAGATGCACGAATTGGTCGAGGGACTGAATGGGGTTGAAGTCGTAGCAGATGACTTTGTTTTTGTTGGCTATGGAGCTTCAATGCAAGAAGCTTCAATTGATCACGACAAGAGCCTTTCAGCGTTCCTTCAGAGATGTGAAGAGCGTGGAATTCATTTAAACGGTGACAAGCTGTAGCTCAGGCTGAGAGAAATTCCGTTTATCGGTCATGTGGCAACCAGTGAAGGTCTTCGAGCAGATCCAGTGAAAGTTCGAGCCATACGTGAAATGCCCCGACCTGAGAACGTTGCAGCTGTGCAGCATATCCTGGGAATGGTCCAGTACCTCAGCAAATTTTTGCCCCGATTGTCAGATATCACCAAGCCTCTCAGAGACCTACCCGCCAAGACGTGGAGTGGCACTAGGAAAAGCCCCAAGAGAGAGCTTTTGAGCAACTCAAAGAAGCTCTGTCTGTGTCACCGATACTCCGTTATTACAACCTGCAAGAGAAGGTTACGATCCAATGTGATGCATCACAGCATGGTCTTGGTGCTGTGTTACCGCAAGGTGGGCAGCCTGTGGCGTATGCCTCGCGAGCCTTAACCCCTCCGGAAGAAAACTATGCACAGATTGAGAACGAACTTTTGGCTATCGTCTTTGCCCGTGAGAAATTTGATGCTTACATTTATGGCCGTGATTCTGTTAGAGTTCAAACCGACCACAAGCCCCTTAAGTCCATTTTCCGGAAAGAACTGTATGTAGCACCAAAGCGTCTCCAGAGAATGCTCTTGAGGTTGCAGAAGTACGATTTGGATGTCACTTACCTTAGAGGAGAGAAGATGCTGATTGCTAATACGTTGAGCGAGCTCATTTGCCTGAAGTTAATGCCTCTGTTTTTGTCCGGGAATTGGAAGAAGTTGACCATAGAGCTAACTTGCCTGTGAGTGACGCCCGTTGGTAACAGGTTACCCATGCTTCTGCTAACGACTCAGTTTTAAAACAGCTTCGTAGTGTCATTCAAAATGGCTGGACAGAAAGAGAGCCGGATGTTTCTGAGTGTTTATGACCCTACTTTGACTTGCGTGACGAGTTAGTAGAACAAGATGTACTGGTTTTCAAGGGTGCTCGTTTGGTTGTTCCACTTGTATGCGCAAGGAACTGATGTCTGTTGCACATTTTACACACATAGGAATAGAAGGTTGTTTGAGAAGAGTTCAAGAGTGCCTGTTCTAGCCAAGAATTGCATCAGATGTTAAAGATTATGTCTCGAAGTGTGACGTGTGTCTGGCCTATCGCAAGTCTCAGACTAAGGAACCACTCCTTCAACACGAAGTAATTTCGCGACCTTGGGCTAATTTAGCTGCTGATATGTGCGAGTCCAATGGACGCACCCTTCTGGTTGTATCCGATTATTTCATCAATTTCATCGAGGTTTCCCGTTTGCAAGCTATCACAACATCAGCCGTGGCACGCGAGTTGAAGACCATTTTTGCACGTTTTGGGGTGCCAGAGACTCTAGCTACTGACAATGGACCGCAGTTTGCATCTAAGGAGTTCGAAGCATTCGCGAAGAACTGGTCTTTCAATCACATCACCACCTAGCCTAGATATCCTCAATCTTAAACCACCGAGACGCGCTGTCGTTCAAGAGGAAACACCCTTGCCCAGTAGTCCTGGAGCAGTGTCGCCTGGACACTCAACAGTGAACGTTCCGTCGACTCAGACCACTCCTGTGCCGTCTGCTTAGCCGCCAACTTTCCAGCCCGATAAACCGCCGACCGACCTTCGAAGATCAGAGAGAGTTAGAAGACCCCCAGCAAGATTTCACGATTATGTGCTGACGTGACAGCCCAGCCAGATTATGTGTTTGACGTGACAAGACCCCCAGCCAGATTTTGCGATTACAGGTGTACTTGTTGACGTTTTTGTTTTTTTTTGAGAGACTGTTAGTTTGTTTTCTTTTCTTTTAATAAGAGGTAAGGTGTGACGAATGCTCGTGCATGTTATTAAATACCGTCATTAGGCTTTGATTATTCGTGGTCTCACCCCTGTGTTAGAATAATTATGATCCTGTGTATAAAGGTTAGCCAACTATTGCATTAAAAAGGGGGTGTCTAGAAAACTAAGACCTAAAACCTAAGGCCCCTGGATAAGTAAGACCCCCTGGAAAACTAAGATCTCCTAGAAACCCAAGAACTGATTAAACCGTGTGGACTTGTAATTGAGATTTTACGGTGTGCGTTACAGTAGCTTTGATCGGGCTGGGGTCGCATTACGCTGGTCACCGTGAAGTTTTGGAACAAGAAATAGTGATCGATGTCTTGCGGATAATACAGTTCCTGTATTTGATCTAAGCTGTGATCAGGGTTTTTTTTTCAAAACTGCGAGAAGAAAAGAAGGAAAGAGAGAAAATCCTTATATCCCAGCAAACTAAACTGCGTCATTCCTTCAAAAGCGATGTTATCGCCGGGTGTTATCGATGCAATTCACGATGTTTACGTGTCGTTTTTTCATTACTTGATAGCTTGATTTCTTCCGCATCCTAACAACTTGCAAAACTAAGACCCTCCAAATCTTCTTAAAAGCAATGTTCATGGTACATACATTTACTTGCCATAACTATGATTGTCAATGTTTTCTTCATCATTTCCGTAGAAAACTAAGACCCTTGGAAAACTAAGACCCCTGGTAAACTTAAGGCCCCTGGAAAGCTAAGACCCCCCTAGAAACCCAAGAATGTGCTTGTAAATTTTACGGTGTGCGTTACAGAACAGGCAGCCCAAGCTCCCGCGGTGTGATGGGTGTCATGATCATCTTGCGTAATAACGGTCACGGCGAAATTATAAGAGTTTGTATGGGAATATTTACCATCGGTCTTAGAAAGCAAAAATACGGTCAAATTCTTAATAAAAATAGCTAACCTTACTTACCACGCTGTTTTGCTTGTTGTCGGTTTGCTTACTTTGCCGTCTTGAGGCCTTTTCAGCGAATTATCCCTTGGCGAGTTATCTCGTGGGTTTTCCACTCATAGCTGCCTTCTTCTTCTCTTATGAGTGGAAAACCCACGAGATAATTCGCCAAGAGATAATTCGCTGAAAAGGCCTCAAGACAGCAAAGTAAGCAAACAGACAACAAGCAAAACAGCGTGGAAGTAAGGTTGCTATTTTTATTATTTTTATAATTTCGCCATGACCGTTATTACGCAAGATGATCATGACACCCATCACACCGTGGGAGCTTGCGCTGCCTGTGGTTACAGTAGCTTTGATCGGGCTGGGGTCATGAAACAAACACAAACATTTGTGGTGATATTGCCTCTGCTGAATACCATGCCACTATTGTTTACCTTGGTCGGCGTTCTTTGAAGAACGAAGCAGAACACAATACACGCTATTCTTATTCAATGACATGCAAATAAGTGGCAGGGTATTCTGCAGTTAAACCAGGGAGGGAGTTAAGGAAGAAAGCGATGCTATGAAGAAAACAACTGAACGAAGGACGCGTATTAAAACATTGTGAACATAACATAGATAACATCGCTGTTGAAAGAATAGCACAGTTTTTGTTTTACTTTGATATCAGGTTTTCCTCTCTCTCCTTCTTTTCCTCTCTCAGTTCCGTTTTGACAAAATAAGTAAATAAATAAATGAAACGCCTGATCCCAGGAGATTCAAATGCAGTTACTGGAAAATAACACTGATTCAAATAAATATCCTATTTGTAAGTCTATAAATATATGATAAGTAGATCACTGTTTCTTGTTCCAAGGCTTCACGGTGACCAGCGTGATACGACCCAAGTCCGATCAAAGCTACGTTAACGCACAGCGTAAAATTTCAATTACAAGCCCACACGATTTAATCGGTTCTTCGGGTTTGTAAGGGGGTCTTAGTTTTCCAGGGGTCTTAGTTTTCCGGGGATCTTAGTTTTCCAGGGGTCTTAGGTCTTTGCTCTTAGTTTTCTATACACCCTTGAAAAAGGTCAGCTTTTGGTTGCTGCTTGTTACAACGTGAGTTGGCGTTTACTGTACCGTTCGCTTCAATGACATTCTTATATTTCTTAAAACAGTCAGGGTAGTAATTATGTGCTTGTTCTCGTGTTGGCCAGAAGATGAGAGGCTTAAACTCTAATGCAAGAAGATCAGTGAGCCAAGTGGACAGAATAACTGTCACAAGACTGACTTGAAAATACAACAAACAAATGACTGAGGAATTGGCTATTTAAACTAAGGCGTAACTTCATCAGTGTTATCACATCCTTGTTAACTTCCAGAAATGCGAGATCAGTTTTTTAAAACCACATGCGAAAAATATCACCTTTCTGGATTTCTCACGGCACAGTGGTCACCTCCACCCATACATTAATTTAGTGACATCGTCACGTGTGACTTGACAATAGTAAAATTTCCACAATCCACAAGTTCACAGCGTCGACAACGAGCCAGCGGCGAAGCGATGATCCCATCCTTCGAGTAACGTTTTCGGGTTATGAAGATTGATTCTCCCTTCTTGGCTTCAGTTCTAGACTTAATTTTATTACACGTTCTCTCTCTGGCTTCTCTCTGACTTTCTCGAACACTTTTGACTACTTTAAAGGAGAAGGTCACTCCAAAAAGCGCATTTTTTTTGTCATCACCAATAAATAGTTTATATTAAGTTAAGTTACTCACCGAGGTTTCAGCTTCTAAAGTGCAATTTATCCCAAGAAATTGGTCTCCAAAGAAGCCCAAAAATTTGGCATCGGCAACCGCCACTTTGAAACAAATGCTCAGGGGCCAGGTCGGGCTAGGCTGCTAAGCGTGACGTCATCTTTACCAAGAGATTTTGTCTTGGGAAGCGTGTTTGTTTACTCGAGGTCGTGGCTGATTTTCAACCTTACCGTTTTGAGCCAGAACGTGTTCCTAATCCTGAGGATAGTGAAAGCGAAAACGAAGAAGTAAACACTCGGTTAGAAGGCATATTTTGGTGTTCTTGTGAGCGATGTCAAATCATAACAACGCAAAGAGAATGTGTTTGTTTCCGAGAACAGCCAGAGGAAGAAAACAAAATTCAAGGTAGAATTTTAAGCTTATACTGCATCGGTTGCAGTAGATGGAAAAACAATTTTCTTCGTAAATTGCTTTAGAAATTAAAAGGCAGTTTAATGAAGCCGTAAGCAGTTATCTTAAGTTTTTACGTCAACTGTTTGTATTTTTATTTTCGCTGTGTCTAAATGTCACGGTCTCAAATAGACTAAATGCCCGCAGTCAGAAATATTCATCGAATTCATCGAATGTACAACCAAAATACTTTTTACGATTGATTGACATTTCTAAAGAAACACCAAATACTTTTAATAGGTTTGATCGAGGATTCCAGTCGGAATTCGGTGAATATTTTTGACTGCCGGGCATTTAGTCTATTTGAGGCCGTGATCGGCAGTCTCACAAATGGTGGTTCCTTAAAATAACTGAGCGATATTTACGGTACACTTGGTAAATGAATCGAATGTAAAACGAAAATAGTTTTTGGGATCGCTTGACATTTCTAAAGAAACCAAATACTTTCAATACATGTAGGGTTGATTGAGGATTTCAGTCAGAGTTCGGTGAATATTTCTGACTGCCGCTGGATCATTTAGTCGACTATTTGACGCCGTAACATCTAGACACAGCAAAAATAAAAATAGAAACAGTTGACGTAAAAAAATAACTGCAGCTTACCACTTTATTAAACTGCCTTTTAAAGTCTAAAGCAATTTACAAAGAAAATTGTTTATCCATTTACTGCAACCGATGCAGTATAAGCTTAAAGTTCTACCTTGAATTTTGTTTTCTTCCTCTGGCTGTTCTCGGCAACAAACACATTCTCTTTGCATTGTTATGATTTGACATCGCTTACAAGAACACCAAATGTGCCTTCTAACCGATCGTTTACTTCTTCGTTTTCGCTTTCGCTATCCTCGGGATTAGGAACACGTTCTGGCTCAAAACGGTAAGGTTGAAGATCAGGCATGACCTCGAGTAAACAAATACGCTTCCCAAGACAAAATATCTTGGTAAAGATGACGTCACGCTTAGCAGCCTAGCCCGACCTGGCCGCTGAGCATTTTTTTTCAAAATTGCGGCTGCCGATGCCAAATTTTAGGCTACTTTGGAGACAAATTTGTTGGGATAGAATGCACTTTAGAAGCTGAAACCTCGGTGAGTAACCTAAATCAATATAAGCTTTTTATTGGTGATGACAAAAAAAATATGCGTTTTGGAGTGACCTTCTCCTTTAAGCCCCAATTTACGTGCAAAAAACGGCAAGGTTTCATAATCCTTGTTTATTTGTGTTTCCTAAAGGGACTTTTCTTTCTGACAAATAGGATTTCAACTTTTCTACTCCCCAGCCTTTAAAATAATCTACATCCGCATCTCCACGACCGAGCGACGCCATCTTGGAATATGCCCCCTTTTGACCCATAATCCTCTGCGAAATTATTTATTCAATATGGCGTTCACTATCCGTTAAATGGGCTATGTAGGTTTAATAGAGCGCTTCATCCTTCAGCTTGGCGCTTCTTCGGTGTTCAGCAGCATTTTGAGACAAAAGTTGTGCTGGCAGATGAGAAAGGAAGGATTTGCTACGCTTTGAAATAACACTGAAACGAACTTCGTTGGAAAGCATACGTGCTGGTTGAGTTACAAACAGTGTTTACAGAATGACAAACTTGAAAAGATGACAACGGGAAACATTTTGAGGCCTTAAAACTAGTCCGTAAGCAAAGAATATAGTAAGTACTTAAACATTTATCACTTTTTTCGTCAAGATTACCAAGACTTTTTAGGACAGACTTTCAGAACCTTCGCCTGGTCCACTTATGCATATGTCAAAGATGGCGTTACCTTATGTTGTCTGTAACATAACGAGCCAGAGATAACCGGAAGTTAAAAAATCTCCCAAGTCTGGTTGCTAAGGGGTGACGTTATAGGTCTGCATAAGAGCCGTCAACGTACTTCATTTGTGGTTTCACTGCAGGAGCATCTTAGCACACCTTGAAAGAAGTATTGTTTTTGCCCTTCAGCGGCAGAATTTAATTTACCACCACGCGGCACGCTTACGCCGTGTTCTCATGGCATTTTATGGCTTTACTTGTACGATAAAACGCTAGTTTCGTCAAATGTTATGCTTTAGCGATTCGTTGAGATTTTCCAGGGGATAATCGGCATATTTCGGTATGTGATGGCCAGAAATTACAGAGAGTGAGGCCTTCTCAGGCTGAAATTCTCTTTCATCGGGTGATTTCATTGACGTGCAATGGACTTCGGTAAGTTGTAACTATACTTTAAGCCGCCGAAGTAAATCGCCATCGGACAATTTTAAAAGCGGAAATACGAACATAAGAGGTAAGATCGACGTTACTTTCGATTTTGTTACATTGGTACGTTTGGTAGGAATCGCCCATGACATTTTCCCTGGGATTATATTCTAATGTAAGATTTGATTGAGTTAGAATTCCTTCGATTTCGGACCATTGTTGAGCGGTAATCTTTCTGTTCAATCATATTTATGTATATGAAGCAAAGTTCATGTATATTCTTGCGGCAAATCAATTATATTCTGGCGGCAAATTAAATATGAAGCTCGAAATACGCGCACACCCGTCATCGATCCACGATAATGAAGATCGGGCTGGTGAGGGGGCGCGGAAGTGGGCGGCTCCTTATTTTGTCTTTATAACTGGATATGGGTACTTATATCTTTTGCATAGCTTTTCCCTGTCAAAGCAAAAAATATTTTATCTGGCGGCTATTTCTTCCACTTATGGTGGTGATTAAAATAGTGGCAGTTTGAAAATTGAAAATTATCGTTGAAGAATATATTATCGTCCAGAAACAGCTTCTGAAAGCCTTTTGAAACTACCAAGGAGTTTAGGACTCTGTGTTTGTTTGTGCAAGGAAAATAGCAATAGTAAAATATTCAAGTGATTTAGAATATGTAACTTGCAGATAAAAATTTAGGCAAATGTTACACATCTTTTCTGGTTCATCCAGGTTGAGGTCCTGGCATCACTGTATGCCTGAGTGCTTCTGGGATATATAACATGAACAGTTTTATGAAGTGCAGATAAAAATCTAGGCAAAAGTTCTATATATTTTCTGGTTCATCCAGGTTTAGGTCCTGGCATCACTGTATGCCTGAGTGCTTCTGGGATATATAACATGAGTAGTTTTTTTGAAGTGCAGATAAAAATCTAGGCAAATGTTCTATATCTTTTCTGGTTCACCCAGGTTGAAGTCCTGGCATCACTGTACGCCTGAGCGCTTCTGGGATATTTAACATAACAGTTTTTTTTAATGCAGATAAAAATTTAGGCAAATATTCTATATCTTTTCTGGTTCATCCAGGTTGAGGTCCTGGCATCACCGTATGCCTGAGTGCTTCTGGGATATATAACATGAATAGTTTTTTTTGAAGTGCAGATAAAAATGTAGGCAAATGTTCTATATCTTTTCTGGTTCACCTAGGTTAAAGTCCTGGCATCACTGTATGCCTGAGCGCTTCTGGGATATTTAACATAACAGTTTTTTTTAATGCAGATAAAAATTTAGGCAAATGTTCTATATCTTTTCTGGTTCATCCAGGTTGAGGTCCTGGCAATACTATATGCCTGAGTGCTTCTGGGATATATAACATGATCAGTTTTATGAAATGCAGATAAAAATCTAGGTAAATGTTGTAAGCAGGTGTAATGACCAAAACGTTTTACATTTGGTACATTTCTTTGCAGAACAA
>JAEMWC010000687.1:122500-140000 GCA_016490735.1 Pachyseris speciosa
ATTTTATTGATCAAAGTTCCGCTGTGGAAGGAAAAAGGCGCCAAATCAAGAGATTTTACCAAGGGATCACTCCACATTACGAAGCTCATACTAGAAGACAAAGAACAGAGGTGAGTGTGTAGACATTAGACTTTTCCCACCTAGAAGGGCAATCTTGTATCTCAAAACGATCGTGAGATATACGCCTCTGTTTAGACGAAATGTTTTTGCTTAAACCTGATTTTGCTTCAACTTCGATGGCAATTTGCTCAAACTTTTGACCGTCCCCCAGAATCAAATTACCATTGTGAACGTTGGCTTTCCGTTCTCTTTTCAGTGACATTGAATTCCAGACTTAAAAAATAGTTCCGCTCCCGTGATTATTATTTTGCGCCGGGGAGATTCAGCAGTGCTTGCGAACAGCGAGCTTATGCATATTTGCAAGTCATGGATCTCGGAGATCTTTGGTCAATTGCTGATCAAGTCTGCGACACAAAGTTATTAGCTACATACGAATATCACTATTACAATTTTAGTTGATTATGCTTTCATTTCCGCATATTTTTTCTATTGTTTTTGCCTTGTTTGGCGTCAATGCTTTTTTCCTCTTAAAGTGATAACTCAGCAAAAAATTTCACTGTAACTTTCTTCTTTCATCGTCCCCCAAAATTTTTACACCATGAGTGTATGTCATATTTACTTTATTTTGACTCTACGTGGTTTATTTACGCCAAAAAATGGTTCGCGCTTTACGTTAGTCGTTCAAAAGGCCGAAGTTTTCAGTCGAAAAACATGGCGTCTAGCGTGGTGCTCACGAGTACTGATCGAAGACCCGGTATGTACGGTGTGATGCACATATTACTCTACATTCGTTTACTGTTTTGTACCCGCTAAAATACTCGCAACTCCACTTTCTTGTGGAGCGAAGTTTTATGGTTATAAAGTTATGCACGTTTTCTCGGAATATTATCATAAAACTTTGGCACAGTAAAAGAGGTCTTTCCACAAGCTGATTTTCAACGGAGTGTTGAAAATTGAGGAAATTTTATATTTTGGATTAGCAAACGGTGAAAAATGGCCTTTCCGGATAAATCTGATGTAAGCTTGATGTGAGCTTGTGTTAAAGATTATTTATTTATGGTAAAGTAATACTCTTTATGCTGTACAGACCTGTACAGTTTTCTGATCTAGAGGAATGCTCAGAAGTGAGCCGATATAGTAGCCCTAAATATACAACTGTTGTACCCAAACATTTAAATTAAGTTTATTGTTACCTGCATATCTAAGCCCTTAGGTGAGTTTGTGCAAGCACAATGCAAAACTGTAAAATCAAAACAAACTGTTCTCTCGGAATAATACTACAATATAACAAGCTTGAAGATTTGCTTTAGCCTAACTTGGCCAAGTTAAAGTGTATGACATGAGCATACACTGGAGGAATGTTGATGCTTAATTTAGATATAAGCCAGACCATAAAGATTGATAGTGTTGCTTTTCTATTTATAAATTAAGGGTTCTAAAATAAATTACACCATAATTTCACTGGAAGGTCAATGGATAAACTCAAAACACTTGACTTTTATTCTACTGAAATACTCTTGTATTAAGTTCATCTTTATGCACATATCATCAGTGTTCAGTAATGATCACATGGAATGCAACCATGTATTAACTTTTGACTATCAGAATTTGTGTTAATAAAAATACAATTTCATATAAACTAATTCTCCACAAGACTGATGACAGGCACTGTTTTGTAGACAATTTGTATAAAAGGAAGGAACTAACAATAATTATGTTCTCATATTTTTTACAGATATACAGAGAAGACCAATAATTGGTCTTCTTTTTGTGTGTTATCACAGCAATTATTGCTGTGATAACACACAAAAAGGATGACAAGGCAGACAAGTTCAAGAGCAAGCTTTGATGATCAATTCTGTGGTCTTGGAAAATGTAACATTGAATGTGAATATGCATATCATCTGCAGTTTGAGAGAGTAATGTTGACACTGAGATTGCAGCTGAAGAACTCCCATCAGGCACTACCTGATTATTTTGCTGCAGCAGCAAAATTAACAGGCCTGAAAATCGTTAACTTTCTCATACAAATACCCAGACCTGCTCCAAGCACTGTGTAATATGCTTCCTGAAGGTCATGTTTTGTATTATCAATTCTGTGGCATTGTAATTGACTCACCAAACAACATCAACAAATGTTCCTGTAAAGCAGTCAGGCACAATAAAGTTTGAAAAATACAAATAGTCTTTGCAATCTGTCTGGATTTATTTTTAATTTGTGCTTCTTTCTTTATTTTTGTACACAAGGGAGGAACTGCTACAGGTAGTGAGTCATTTGACATCCATTATTGCTGGTTATTGTCGAGCCACTATAAAAGGTTTGGGGAGGGAAGCTGGATAGGAGAGTGTGTATGACATTTTAACTTGTTCTTTATCTCCCTTCCTTCAAACAATTCCACTCAAGGCTGTACAATTAATTTGAAAAGTCTGTGCAACTAGTTGAAGCAGAAGATGGCTAGCTACATACTGTGGTCTGTACTGTACTTCTAAATGACAAATGTGTTGAGAGCATGACTTTATTAGCCACTAACTCATTTGTAGTCTTTTGCAACTGACCCCCCCCCCTCCCCAATTTCTGTATCGTTTTGGTCCATGCCCGACAAACTCGTGTCCTAGGTGGTGTACATAGATTTGTGCAAAAAGACGTTCAACTGAAAATAAACGCGCTGCACGTTTTTGCCGTAACAAAACTATATTTTCTTAAAAACCCAAGTAAGCTTCTTGTTTACTTGCTTCTTGTTTTGTTTTTTCCACACAAATGCGACATTCTCAGAACGAAGCAATCTCACATGTTCAAATGACTCCAGTACAAATACGCTTACGACTTTATTATACTGTACTCAAGCTGTACTCTTGAAGAGCCCCTCTCAGATGTTCCAAACTTTTACTTCTCAAACAAGCGTCTTACTCGATCAGAATTTGACTGTTGACAAACTTACCAAACTCATCTTTTTCGTCATCGCCAAAATTCAACGTTGCATCAGAAATGCATATTTTATTCCTCGATGTAATTTTCGGTTGACATGGATTTGGCTGGAGCTTTCTTCCTGAACCGTGTAAACATCTTTTACAATTTTGCACATAAAAATACAGCTTGAAGATGGGAAACTTTGAGAGCCGCAAGCTAGAAGCCGGCTTTTTGTCAGCCGCCATTTTGTTTTCAATGTTCCAGCGGTTATCCTCACGAAAACGGAATTACGGGACATGCGCAGACGAAATGCCCCTCTGCTGGCCAGAGCGGGACTTGAACCTGGGAACTCCAGATTACAAGTACATTGCCCTGGTTACTCAACCTTGCTGCCCCCTTCCCCTCCCCTTCCCCTCCCCCTTTCCCTCCCTCTTCCCCTCCCCCTTCCCCTCCCCCTTCCCCTCCCCCCACTCCAGGAATACCTTTTGGAATAAGGCAGATTTATCCCTGGAATAGGGTTATCATACCTTTCAGGAACCGGCCCATGTTTGTTACTGACAGTAGTTAGGTGCATTAAGGAAACCTTGCCCATACATGTATTGGCTATTATATTTTATTTTAATTACCAGTACATATGATGTGATCTGTATAGTATCAAGTGCCAAGACATGGTGAAAACAGTTTTTAAGGCAATCCAGTTTGAAACGATGCCGAAGTACATACGTGATCTTATTCAAATGAGAAATACTGAACGCAACCTATGAGGATCAAGGAAACTTGTCATCCCATACGTTAACACAACAACTTCTGGTTTTTATTCCTTCAGATACACTTCTGCAAACATGTGGAACAAACTACATGTAACAGTGGACCTGAGGTCATTAACGTCCTTGAATGAGTTCAGAACAAAAATATGTCATATTTCTTTTGGACATCAATGTAACTGTTATTTATGTAAATAGTAGTTTTAATGTACTGTATATGGTGTAGGATTTTTATTTTTTATATTGTTCTTTTTTTTTCTCTGAGTAATTAGCTATACAGCTACTCTTTTAAATCCGAGGTAAAATAAAGGTGATGTATGTATGTATGTATGTATGTATGTATGTGTGTGTGTGTGTGTCTGTGTGTGTATGTGTGTGTGTGTGTATGTGTGTGTGTGTGTAATGGTCTCCAATGCCCAACAGATGAGAAAGCAAAAACTACTAATGCTAATGCATGGAACATCTTGCATTTGGGACACTCGTTTTTTGGAAGTAAAATGCCTTAAGTGTTGTTGGCCATTTTTATTGGAATAAAATGCCCGAGAGAGTGTGTTGGAAAAGTGGCAAAATGAGTGCTAGAGAAAAAAAAACAGGAATGAACATCAATTTGTCTTCTTTTATTCTGTTTCAGAAGCGCAGCTTTTTATATGTGGGTGGTGTTTGAGGGGGGGGGGGGGGTGAAGAACTGAGAGCTGATTGGGTGGAGAGTGGCAGTGTTTGGTCATTCTCTTGGTGAATATGCCTACACCAGACACTTATAAGTTATTATTTTCTTCTTACCATTTTATTCAAAGTTGATGCAGAAAATGCCCAGAGAGAGCTGGAAATGTTGACCCAAACCAAATAACCAAATGAGTACAAAACAAATCCCTTGAGAGGAACACATGGTGATGCAGCAAGTCACAGCGAATCCAACGGCATTCATGCAGCAGCAGGTGTCACAAAAAGTGTCATAAATGGCCGACCGGATTACAATTCCGCAGTTGTTGCCCGCGCGCCAGATCCAACAGCACGTGATTAGTGCATGACTAAAAAGTGGCATGATCTTCAGCACGTGCTCACGTCAGCTCGATTGACGAAAATGGACCTGAGAACACTGCCAGTTTTCAGTTTAAACCAACGATAATACAAACGTTATGGGGCCTGAGACTAAAATGAAATGTTTTTCTCCAGTATCAGCCGAAGAAATTCAGCATCTAATAGGAGGAAAAGATTCGGAAAATATAAGAAAGGCATAATCTACTTTTTCAAGTACTTGTACACATTTGTATATTATTCCTTCAGCAGACTTTTGAATAAAGACGTTTTCTTGTAGTGCTGTTTTTGGGTTTTTTTTTTTGTTTGTTTGTTCATTTTGCTGTGATTGTTGAAGGGCAAGTCTCGCTACATAACAAGGCACTTAATGTATGGTCCCTCCGGAAACTAGTTAGTTTTGTTTCCCTCGAGTCCTGATGTTTCCCTCGAAAACATGACAACTCTGGGAAAACAAAATTAACTGTTTCCCTCGGGACCATACATTAACTGTATAATGTTCCTGGCACAAGTTTGGTGCAAGTATTCCATATTCTGCATTATCGATATCTTTGAATATGTACCCATCCATAATAGGCTGAAGCTGAAAAAGGTCAATATACTTGTGGAACCATGCAAACACAGTTTGCCATTCAGCTTTCGACACACATCTCTATTGAAAGAAAAACTTCTTGCCCCGAGTCGGAATCGAACCGACGTTCCCCAGTTACCAGTCGGGCGTGATAACCACTACACTACCGGAGCAACCACGCTGGCAACGCGGCCACTTTAGGAAGTGAGTAGTATCGCACGTCGGCCATTCCTCGGAACATTTTTTCTTTCAAGACTTCTGAAAAAGGTCACCGATGGCTAAAATCATGCGTACACCACCAAAGTTATCTTTGCTTCCTTTTAGATCTTTCAGTCTGTTCTTTATTTGTTTGAACATTGAACACTGCATTACCTACCATGGATACCTCATTCAGGAAAATCAATTTGATACCTCGATCCTAATTGGCATCTAAGTGTGTTGAGCCTAATTGAGTCAAGAGGATTATAGTTGCTTAGTGACGAAGAGGCTGGCATTGTATTGCCTTTAATATTATAGGCAGCTTTGCGAGTTGGTGCCAGTAACATTGTTTTAATCTCATGGAAATCACTTCAAGATCTAGAGTTGTAATACTTTAGGGCTGCCTGGTTAAGTGCTTTAGTGAGATGGGACTTGCCAACACCTGCACCTCCACTATGAAAGCAGTAAAATGGTTCATCTGATGTCTTAATTTGGTCCAATATATGGTAGAAAAATTCTGTTTGTTCTTTATTTAACTTTTGTACTATTTGCCTGAACTAATGATCCTGTAACTCACTTAGTATCAGCTGCTCCTGTTCTTTCTTCTATCATGCTATTACAATGCTAAATTTCTAGATAACTTGCCAAAATTCTACAAGTCTACGTCACTGGACGAGTTGGACAAGATCGAAAGTCATTTCAACCGGGGGTTGCCCGCCTCGCAGTGGCTTGGCGTCTGCGAGCCCGAGGTAGTTGAAGGAAACTTGGCGTGGTACCTCCGGCGGAACCCAACCAACCAGCTAAAGAACATTCTGACAATCGGGGTTTTCGAAGGGCACGCATTTTTCATCCAAGACATCGCAGAACTCGCGCACGTCTGCATTTGCGCCCAGTGCAACGCGGGATTCACGAAAAACTCGAACCTCTTCCGGCATGCGAACGACAGGTGCACAAAAGGAGAGCTCGAGGTCGTCTGCCCAGCTTTACAACTTGAGCAAAAGCGAACATCTTTTGAGAGGGCGTTCTTCCCAAACGTCCCCTTCTCACGCACCGCCACGCGCTGGCTGGAACAAGAGGCACGCAAACGCAAAACTCACATTCACCACGTGGTGTGTGGACATGGGGGTGAGTGTTGGATTGAGGGGGCACCAGTGGAAGGGTTCGATCCGACGACCTAGACCGTATTTCAGTTTCATGGTTGTTGGTTTCAGGGGTGCCGCAGGTGTCACCCAGAGAACCGCAGGGCGACAATCGAAAGGGGGAGAAATGGCAACAAGATAACATTGGAATCACGGTTTGAAGACACCAAAAAACGTACCACGAAACTGCGCGAGGCCGGTTTCGAAGTTGGGGAGATGTGGGGGTGTCAAGTTGGTCCTCTGCGGCGTGACCTTCTGCCCGAGCCCTTCACAAAAAGCTACCCCCACGCGATCCTGACGATCGAAAATGTCCATGTGCCGATCCCCGTTTCCATCGGAGACACACTGGAACCAGAGCCCACACACATTTGCGATAAGGACCCATCCGTTCTGGTCCAACGCTTCGTTGAAG
Organism: Pachyseris speciosa; assembly: GCA_016490735.1. NCBI lineage: Eukaryota > Metazoa > Cnidaria > Anthozoa > Scleractinia > Pachyseridae > Pachyseris > Pachyseris speciosa. The sequence goes on from JAEMWC010000687.1 coordinate 129,585, forward strand.
AGTTGGAGCGGAGGGGGAAAAACATTCGAGCTGCGGTGCGGGCCGAGTTCCTGCCCTCCAACTTTGGGTTCCTTCCCAAAAACCAGCGGGGATTTATCGAAGACTGGTGCGACCAGGTCCCAACCCTCGGTTTCAACTCCGCGAATTATGAATTGAATCTCATCAGGAAACACTTCGTGGGGATGCTGACCGACATGACCAAAAAACCCACCGTCGCGAAAAGAGCCAACAAGATTATGTACATTACCACAACCGGATTTCGATTTCTCGACTTCATTAACTACCTCGGCCAAGGAACCAGCTACGAAAAAAGGGTGAAAGCTTTCGAATGCGAGGGTGACAAATCATGGTTTCCGTATGAATGGTTTGACACACCCGATAAGCTCGATTTCGAAGGGCTCCAACCTTATTTTGAGTGGTTTTCCAAACTGCATTGCCAGTAGGTGCTGACGCTGGATGAATATGCGCGGTGCCAACGCTAGTTTAGAGAAAAAGGGTATGCGGACCTTCGCTGACTGGTTAAAGTATTACAACAACTTGGACGTGGCGCCGGGGCTGGAGGCCCTGAACAAAATGAGGAGTTTCTACACAGACAAAGGCATTGACATTTTGAAAGACGCGGTGTCGATCCCAGGGGTCAGCATGCATTATCTTCTCGGGGGCGCTGTCAAAAGAGGCGCCAAGCTGTGGACACCGGGGGAAGAGGCCTACCAGATGTTGAAAGGCGCGGTGGTCGGAGGGCCAAGGATCGTTTTTACAAGGTACCACGAAGTGGGGGAAACCACCATCCGCAGCCACAAAGTTCCGAGCCCCCGCCCGTGCCGGAAAATCGTGGGGTATGAAAGCAACACTTTGTACCTCTCGACAATGCTGCAGGACATGCCCTTCGGAGAGGAAAGGGTCGTGCACTTCGAAGAGGCGGCCGGAGAGGTGCCAGGTTTCACGCGAAGGCCGAGGTGGACATCGAGATTCCCAGACCCCTTTGGCCGAAATTCGAGGAGATGTGTCCGTTCTTTGTCAACCAGCAGGTGCCCACCGAAGCTGTGCCGCAACACATGCTGGATTACCTGCAGCGCACCGGCAGAAGCCGCTCAGACGGGAAAAAGGTGGTGGCTGCACTTGTCGCTGAAAAAATGTTGGTCTTCGCCCCCTGTTAAAATGGTATGTCGACCAAGGGGCTATGATCACAGCGGTTCGCCGCACCATCGACTACCAGGCCGCCGAACCCTTCACCTGGTTGTGGAAGAAGTCACCACCGCCCGGCGGACAGGCGACACAGTCAAAAGTAAAGCGCTCCTTGCCGACATATTCAAGCTGCTGGGTAACAGTGCTTACGGGAAGATGATTGAAGCGGTGGAGCGGTAAACGAACGTGATTTACACGCGAGACGAGAAAGACGTCGACAGAGCCCTGCGGAGCCCGTTCTTCGAGGATCTGGACGAAATGGGGGAGGCATACGAGCTGGAAATCCGGAAGCCCAAGGTTGTGATAAAGCGCCCTTTCCAAGTCGGAATTGCGGTGTACCAGCTGGCGAAGCTGCGGATTCTGGAGCCTAACTTTGACTTCCTGGACAAGTACGTCGACCGCAAAGACTTCGAGCTGATCCAGATGGACACCGACAGCAATTACATGGCGATCAGCGGCGAAAAGTTGGAAGATGCCGTGAAACCGGAAATGCGGGCGGAATTTGAGGCGGGCAAAAAGAACTGGCTGGCGTGGGAAAAGTGGAGCCGGCGCACCCCTGGTCTTTTCAAATGCGAGTGCGTAGTACGGTCAACGGTTCTGAGGAACACGCCAAGTTCATTACGAAGGGGATGTCGACGAGGCAAAACAAAGTCACTTGGCAGCGTTCCAAAGCCGCACTCGAGGGGGCAAAGACATGGCGGCGAACCGGGGTTTCCGCCTGAAAGGAGGGCAGATGGTTACGTACCACCAACAGAAGCTAGGCGTGAGCGCATACTACGACAAACGGTGGGTGCTGCCGGACGGGATACACACAGAACCCATTGAGTATCACATCTCTCGCCCCTAGGGAGTTGGTTGGGGGTGACTCGATATTCGAAGGAACAACCATCAACTCTTCGCGCACGAAGCTTCGTTTCGGCCCATCGGAAAGCCAATACATGACAGGTTGGCCAGGTTTCACCATGATCCTTTCAACCTCGAACACTATCAAAGACCCTTCTCGTACAACCTTCCAACTCACCAAGTTGAAACAAATAGCGCACCTACCCACCGGGGTGGAAGGTTTTTTCGGCCACACCAACAGGCCTGGAATACGGAGTTGCTGGCTCTGCAAAAACAGTTTGTTTTCGGATAGCATTTGCGGGCTCCAATCCTGTCAGCCGGGTGGTTTGGTTGTTGAGAGCGGCAACAACCCTAGGAAGCCTGGCCACCCACACAACAGACCGCACACCCTCCGGTAGCCGCATTTCGAGGGCTTATTGGTGCCCAAACAGAGGCTCGGCAAGTGTGTGGTTGAAGCGTTCCACAATAGCCTGGTCGCGGTGCACTTCCACATGCCCACGGCAAATGCCCGTTCCATGCGCCTCCATGACTCTGGAAACGGCCCCGATGAACTCCCGCCCCGGGTCCACCTGCAGCAGCTTTGGCCATTTGAGAGGGCCGCGCTTGTAAGTCCTTTCAAAGGCAAGGGCCACCAAGTCAGAATTTTGTCGAGGTCAGGGGCTCCGTCGCCTTGAAGCGGCTGGCCACTTCGACCACAGTCAACTCGTATTTGAAAGTTTTGCGGCCTACCTTGTTGTGTGGCATGAAGAGCAGGTCGGCTTGGTGCACCGCGTTGGGTTTTGGCACATCGAACTTCGGCCGACGAACGTATCGCGGTGCGGGAAGAAAGATTTGCCAAAGAGCCTGCCATTGCAACCAGTTTTTGGCCATATTTTCCGAAACCTTTGCGGCTTGGGCAGGTTTTTTCACTGCGGCAAACCCTTCTAATAACCTTTCGGGCTATAGTAAATTTTTGAAAGGAGTTTTCCCCGCCTTGAGGTAGGGGGGTTTTCCTTTGAACCTATAAAACAGCGCGAAAGATGGCGCACGAAAACCTGTGCTGTGGGAAAAGGATGGTCGAGGACCATGAGAATTCGAACTTGTTTGTCAAAGTTGCCAAAGGGTTGAGGAGCTCGCCACCCCAACCAAAACCAAGGAGGCGGTGGGGTGGACAGCCAACCCTGTTTCATACACCCACCTTCGCAAAATTCTCAACAAACACAGAATATTCGACGCCGTGAACACCATTTCGGATGGCGGGCATGAAATCTGCGACCCATTGCGGTGGAAGTTTTTGGGGGGTCTCATCCGCGATTTCAGGGAGTTTTTCTTTCTCAAGTCGGTGAATTTCGTTTGCTTTCTGCACGATTACTTTCAAACGGTTTCGGAAAGAGTTCGGCCGCGCAAAAAAGAAATTCTCGCGGACCTCTTTCTTGCCGTCGAAAAAATTCACCCAGCAACGCGTCGCCGCCCGAAAGAAAGGTTCGATGGATGGTGGAAACTCCTGTCTTGAAGTAGTAAGATCTTGAACCGAACAAGGTAAACCGCGTCTACTTCGCGACGAAACGTTTGGCGTATTTGGCCAATTTTTTATCGGGGATTTCCATGCAGTGGTCGCTGAAAAAGTCGTCAACCATTTTCAGCCTTTCGAGAAAGGCTTTCCATTGAAAACATCCCCTCTGAGGTGGAAGCGGCCCTTCTTGGCCCTTTCCGCTTTTTTGTCGTATTTTTTGAAGCTGGCGACGGCTTTGACGACGAGCCCTAAAGCAGTCAAAGTTGCGAACACAATCGGGTTCAAGGTAATGCCTCCAGCAACCGCAAAATAAACGATGGCCTTGCCGGCACGACATTGCAAAACAGATTTTTTTCTTTGAAAGCTGTGAAAGAGCTTGTCGTAGCCCCAATGTTTCTTGTGGTAGAAAGCGTAAAGCTTCTTCAACATCTCGATGGTTTCCCTTGAAAGGGCTGGGTTGATGTGGTTGAAGTCGAACACACAGAGCTTGGGGTCGTCGCAGGTCATTTTTATATTAACGAGTGAATATCCCATGAATCGTGAACTTGAGCGCAAGAGACAATTCGAAAGGGTTTCCATTTGGATGTGATTATTTTATTTGAAGGTATTCATTCCCCAATCTTTGGTTCACAAACACCTGTGTCATGGCGCCTGGGTTGGCCACTCTCATCGTGATGGTATGAGTAATATTACTTCCCGTTTGTGGTTCATGGGTTAAAGTCAACCCTCCTCCTTGTGGTGAATTATGCGGAAAATAAAGCTTTTCCAAAGTCCAACTATAAAAACAACAAATTTGATCAGAACCGTTTATTTTGACAATTTTTTCCTCTTTTGCATTATGTTCCGCCGTTTTTTCAGGAAAGGCGTTTTTGAAAAAGCTTTGACCAATGATCAGAAAACCATTTAAATTTAAATCGCCGCCCAACTTTGGTTGATGAATCACATTCCCATTCATATTCAACGCATTTTGCATTGTAAACCCATGGAGGTTTGAGCCGAACAATGGGCAGTCATTGCTGTAAACCCAGTGGTCATTCAAATTTAAATTTCCGCCCAATTTTGGTTCAAGAATCAAATAACTGTTCATGTTCAAGTCATTCATCATTGTCATCCGCCCGCCCGTTCCGCCAAAGAATGCCGCAGTTTCATCGATTTTATATCTGCTACTCAAATTCAAATCATCGCCGAGTTTTGGTTGATACAAGGAAAACCCATTAAGGTCCAGGGAGGTTTCCATCTCCACTCCTGCGCTGCCTGGGCTTCGTCTGAATAATTTTTGGCCGTCGTTTGAAATATCTAAATAATTCAAATTTAAATCCCCTCCCAATTCTGGATTCAAGATAACCTTTCCATTCATATCAACAGGTACATTTAGTTTCATGGTTCCGCTTTTGGCTTCCCAAAGTGGGTCAAAAATTCTTTTGTCAATATTTGAAACAAGTCCAGTAACCCCATAAACAATCATGTGACCTGTTGTTGAAGAACTTGCGGAGCCTCTAATTTCAATGAAAAGATAATTGGGGGCTTGGGTTGTTTTGTGATCTATTTGAACGAGGGTTTTTGTGTGTGCTGGAGTGACATTGGGTGTGTTGGGTTACAATACTGGCCTTCGAGGCCCTCGCATTGACATTGACGCTTGTCATTTCAGGAGGGAAATACTCAATTATTATTGTGTATTTTCCCAGAGCAAGTGGGAACAGGTTGAATCCGATTGTTGAGTCATAAAGGTTTGTGCCTGGCGACTTTTTGACATAGAATTCATATGCCGATTTCTTTACATCATGAGGGGAAGAAGGGAAGTTAACTATTTTAACCACATTGATTTTCACTTCGAAAAATGAATCATCAGCATCCTCATACGCGAATGCGTTTTCATGCCCGCCAGTGCGAGCCACGTGAGGGCGTTCCACAACGCCTTTTGTTGCAGCTTCGCTCGCGTCGGTTGGGTCTTCGAGATGGGCGATTTTGTTGGCGCCCATGTCGAGATTTCCTGTCATTGATTGGCTGCCATCCTTTTTCAGAAACGAGCTCCCAGAATCGTCCACGTACTTTTTTGTTGCCGTGTCAGTTGGGGCGGTTGGGGTCGCCAAGAGAGCAATTCGGTCGTTGTTGATGGCGCGGTCCAACAGGTCAAGGGACACGCCCAGCTCGTCTGCGATTCGTTTGTTTTCCCTCGGGAGGAAGCGGAAAAGGCAGAAATGGCTGCAGTTGTCGCGGATGTTTTTGGGGAACTTATAGTAGTTCTGGGTGAGATAAATGACGCTGCAGTACCTGTGCCGGCCGTTGATGAAATAGTTTATGATGTCGTTTTGGTTCTTTTCGCAAACCAATTCGTCGAACACGACGATTTCTTGGTTGTCGGGCGACAGCTCCTCAAGAGGAATTATTTCGTCGCCCGGTGCCTCGATGACCTGGTAACCCACCTCGGGGACGATGTTTTCAGCAAAGTCCCGCAAGAGCGCCTGATATTTGTGTTGGTAGAAGTTTTTTTCGAAAACAGCAAGACTTTGTCGAACTTTAGCAGCTCATAGAGCATGTGAAGCAGGATGTTCGTCTTGCCTGAATTGCTCGGCCCGCAGATCAACATCCTGAAAACATCGTCGGGCATGGCCGGATGCCCCTGTCTGAAACTGTTTGTGGCAGTGGGGTCAAGATCGTAGTTTGGGATTTTCATTTTTTGCTCTTTATATACAATGGCAAAAGCGTCATGTCACTTAAGAAATGGCAATGAAGGGCAGAGGCCGAAGCGGAAGTCGAGAAACAGGAGCAGGAAATCCACCGGAAATACAAAACAAACAAACTCGCGAAGGCGTTTGGCCAGGTCGAGGCTGAAAAGCTTTTGAAACCGGTCACAAGGTGGTTGGACCGAGGTTTGCAGGCATCCCTGGCAGAGGCGCTTCCCCGCCCCGAGGCGGGAGTTCCCGACTACGCAATGGATGAGTTCGATCGAATCAACCCATTCGGTTGGGGTGATTTCGGCCGGAGGGAGATTTCCTCCCTGAGGAGGAAGACGCACCTCCTGCGTCGCCAACCCCCAAAGAAGAAGAAGAGGAGAAGAGGAAGAAGAGTTTCCTCCTCCACCACCGCCGTTGGAAGAAGGGGCTGAAGCTTCCCTCGCACCCCCACCGCCACGACCGACGTGGGGTGAGCCGGTGGAAACAAGCTTTCTCAGCGGCTCCAATGAATAAGATGCCTTGCGGACAGCCAAACGGCTTCTCACCCAATATGGGGATGACCCCATCTACAAAGTGAAAAAGAAAACTTACCGATTTTACGGTTACACCGTGAGCGATCTCCAGGATTTCGTTGCTGGGGTTCAAACCCAAAGAAGGGAGGTTTCCTTACAGCAGCTGTAAGAGGGGAAAAGGGGGTTGAAACGAACCCCTCCCCCGAAGGAAACAAGAGCCCGGCCCACCACAGATTGGGACCAAGCCATCTTGTCGCGACGCCCCGCGATTGAAACCGAGGAGGACGAATAGGACCCTGAATTGTGGCCTGATCGGGGAGAGAGGGAAATGGAGGGGAGTGGCTTCGGAAAGACCACCGACAACATGATCCACCAACTGTATGTGGGCCTCGCTTCGATGCGGGCCGGCAACTCTTCAACGAAACTCCGCAAAGAGGTTTTTGCTTTGGTCCAAAAACTCCTCCAACTTGGTGTCACCAACGCATTTCAGGGCCGCAAAATTTTCAACGATTATATACGGTAAAATGTACCACCTGCTGCTCGACTCGAGCCTCGCGATGCTGCAACGAAACGGCGCCTCCCAAAAGTCGCACGACTTCGAGATAGTTTTCAACCCACCAATCCCGCTCCACAGCAGACGAGACTACGAAGTGGCACTTGATGAACTTATCACTATGATCTACTCCTGGCATAACGTCAAGACCGTCTACAACAACAACACGATCAGGTGGCGCAAGAATGGGGAGGCTTGGAAAACGTTGACACTTCCTGATGGAATGTACGACTATACCGACATCAACCGTTTCCTGCAAAAAGAAATGAGTTTGCCGACCCCTCTGCGACGAAAAAAGAGCACATCTTCAGCCTGGCATTCGATGAGCACATCACTCGGGTTGTGATTGTGATCGCGAGAGGGTATGAACTCGACCTCAATACGGGGGATTTTGGAAAACTGCTAGGCTTCGACAAAAAAAAATTGAGTAACGAAATCAACACCGGAGTTGCCGTCCCCAACATCACGCGGAGTGTTGACTGGGTGTTCCTGCATTGCGACCTCATCACGCGGCTGGTGAACGACGTGCCAAGTGATGTTTTGTCCTCCTTCTCCCTGGCCAACCTGACACCAAGCCACCCTTTTACAAAATAGCCCCTCCTCCCAAAGTTCCACCCAGTTAACAAATCCAGAATCGACGTGGTGAGGATCCGGGTCACCGACGGTCGGAACAACATCCCCGGCCTCAATGATGCAGATGTGGCTTTGGGTCTCACGATCCGGGAAATTTTAGCGTGAGTATACAGCATGAACCGGCCAAGCGAGTGGATGAAAGTTTACGATGCGCGCACCGGTCATTACCGCCTCAGGCACAAAGGGACGGATGTGGTCCGAGACACCCTCATGGCCATCGGCAAACACCTCAAGAAGGCGGCTGCGCCGGCCCTGAAAAAGGCCGCAAATGAAAAAGGCCGCGAAACAGGGGGCTCAGAAGGCGCCCGAAAAGGGGGCCCAGGCTTTGACCGAGAAGGGGGGCAAAAAGATTCGCCAGCTGCTGCAGAAACGAAAAAAGGCCGCCGCCCCCGTCCGAAAGGGCGCCCGCAGCCGGCCATCTCGGACGCGATGGTTGAACTCAGCAAAATTTTGGCAAACCAGCTTTAAAATTTTTTGGTTGAGTATACCGCAATGTTCAGAGCACCTCGCTTGCTTGAAAAGGTGGACTTCGACCAGTAGCGTCTAACCACCCCGCTAACGCTGCCGGGAAATGGGCAGGAGCAACCAAAAGGCGGTTTGAAGTTTGCTGTGAACGACCGAGACGTCATTTATGACTGGTACAATGTTCATTTCCGGGTGGAGTATGAGATGCAGGTCAAAGCGGGGATTTCACCGCCGCTGAAGCGGAGGCGGCACCAGTCAACAGCACCTGAAGGTCAGCTCCGCGGGAAGCCCCTTTATGAGGCCAGCGACGTTCACAAAGTTGTTTTCATCAAGAACCTGCTGGAATACTCCGATGACTACGCGCGAAGTGTGGCGAAAGACAAATTTTGGTATCTCGACAACCACAACACGACTGTGACAGGGGCCGCCGCAACCAACCTGGAAATCCGTGCCCGCGCACTTTTTTCGCAAGGAGACCCCCAAAAGACGATCAAAGCGATAATCCCGCTCAAGCGCTATTCGTTCTTCGAAGAGCTGTCGGACAAACTCCTGCCCCCGATGTAGCTCCAGTTCGAAATAAGGCTGCAGAACGACGGCGAGATGCTTTTTGGAGGCGCCGCCGCCGCCAACCAACGGATCGTTGCTAAGCTGTTCGAGCTGTAGGTACCGAAGCTGACATTTTCGCCTGAAGGGCGGAAGCTTGTCAACGAGAACTTTCTGAAACCCACCAAATGGCGCTACTTGAAGGAAACTCTGATACCCGGCGCCGAGAGAGGGGACGTTGGAGGGCAATGTCTGATAAGCCCTCGGGTAAAAAATGCGAAGCACTTGTTCGTTTTCATTCAAAAGGTGGCGAACCTGCATGCCGCCACAACGAGCCCCTATGTTTTCAACACCTTTGCTCTCGACGGGGGGGGGGGCGAAACTGGCGACTTGCCCCCTTCAGGAAGGGGCGCCCTATTATCCCAATCTGGAGTACTACGGGGAAATCCGGGTACGCCGCGACCTGATCGACTACAGCTACAGGAAAAAACGACTTCAACACCGGGACCCAGCTAAACGTGGGCAACTACTCGACGGCTTACCCCATCGTCTATTTCGATCTCCGGCCGACAAAGGAGAGCATGACTGGGGATGACAAAAAGCTGGTTTTCCATTACCGCTTGAACCAGGTCGCAACGGCCGATTACATCCTATACTCCGCGGTCCTGAACAAGGATGAGGTGGATATCAACAAGGAGGGCAATGAGTTGGCCGTTGTTTGAGATGCCCTGCCCTGGTGCAGGAAATTTTTCTTCTGATATAAGATGCCAACTGTGTATCACCCGTTCAAAATTGCTCTGACCCCCGGTCAAAAAGAAAGCCTCGCGAAGGCAGCACAAGAAAGGGCGGCTGTGACTCTTCGTGTCAAGCTGGGACAAATCGGAAACGGCGACGACCTTTTGTTGACCACCACACAAATCAACCGATTGAAAAAGGCTGTTAGCGCAGGCCGTGGCGCAGAGGTTGCAATAAGCAAGGCGCAGATGACCAAAATTGCCCCACGCGGCGGCAACCCTTTTGTCCACGGCGCTCAGTCTGGCGCTGCCTTTGCTCGCCCCCGCGGCCAAGGCTTTGGGAATGGCCGGTCTCAGCTTCGGCGCGGAAAAGGTTTTGAAAACGATTTTCGGAAATGGTTTCGGCCCCAGTAGGTGCAATTGTACAGACTTACACAAATGCTGTTCTCCAACCAGAAAAAGGCTTTTGAGCAATATCTCGTCGGCTAAGGTGTGGTCTTTGGTGGCGGCGCCGCGCAATACGGTGGGTTTCTTAGCATGCTGGCTTCCATCGGTGTCCCCCTCGCCATCAGCCTCGTTCAGAAGATGTTGGGGAGCGAAACGCGCGTGCAACCGTCGCGGTCGAGGCGTTCTGCTCCTTCCCGCCTTCCAGCACCACCTGCCCCATCGGTGGGCGGCCTGCAATGCGCCTTTCACCCGTTTGGGGAAGGTGGGAGGATTGGAAGCGCCCGATTATGGCCGGCCGGGGCAAAAAAAATGAAGTTCAAAGGTGTGCCTCTTT
>JAEMWC010000687.1:145000-210000 GCA_016490735.1 Pachyseris speciosa
AAAGAACCTACACACTTGATGAAAAGTGCAGGCGGCGTAGTTCCCGAATTCTGTGCTGTCTTAACATACATCTCAGGGTCAAGGTTGGGTGGTAGACCAACCACCTGTTCCCAGAGGCCTTATGACTGACTGATAACATAGCAAATCTCTCAAGGTAATGAGCCTCCCTCTGAGCTGATCTTTTTGTGATTTTTCCCAATAGTGATTTCAGAACCATTTTCAGTGAAAAATTTAGGTGTTGCTTCTGGAAATCCAAAGGCTTGTTTCCCTTTTTCCCCACACAGTTGAAAAACCTGTTGGCAAGAAGATGCTTGGCTTCCCCTTAGCGAGGAGTGCTAATACCTAGGCAAAAAATGCAAGAGTAAATACGTGTATTTACAGTGCTGGTAATTATATTCCATCAGAAGAACAAGCTTAAAGCATCTAAAAAGCCTAGCAGCATCCCCTTCCTTTATTGCATCATTTAGATTTCAAATAAGGAAACCAAACTGCAGTCTACTGGTGTGTTAATTGTAGGTGAAATCTTCTTTGGTATTTTCACTTGCAATGTCTTCATCATTTGATGGTATTTGTGGACAACCATGTTTAGTGGTCTCATGCCTGTGCACAGTAGATAAATTGGGTAATCCATATATTTACTACTACTGTTTCGTCTTCAGTCATGGTCAGCATGCAAAGAAAACAATGAGTTGGAATTATCCAATTGCCCTTCAGGCTAGTTGATTCTACCTTTCACTGAATCTATGATGACAGGTTTATGCTACACTTAAAAATTTCAGATATTATTCCAGTGGATAATTAGCCAACCAGCGTATACATGTAAATACCTCTCATCCACTGAATAAAGTTATATATCAATATACATCAAACATGGAGCCTCTGATAAACAGCTAAAAAAGTGATTAGTAAAAATGGCTCCTTATGCACATGTCATCGGCTTCCCCTTGGGGTCGACCTCCGGGCTAACCAGGGGGATGTAAAATTGAGGAATTTCCTGCGGGGTCGGGGAATCTCTCAAGACAAAGCCCCCCTGGGTGAGGTGTCTATCAGCTGAAAATCCCCGTGACATCCTTTTCAAACTTGTGAATTCCCTCACCCCTACTCTTTTATCGTAAAACAATGTGAAAATTTTCCCCTACCTTCGGGCAAAAAATCCCATCCATCTCCTAATATTCTCTCACATATCTCCCTGGTATCCCCGGGGGTCGACCCCACGGGGAAGCCGATGACATGTGCATTAGAGAGCCAAGCACTTGAGGAAAAATCGTATCTTTGGTATCCCAGTAAATGAGTTCAATAACAGTGCACCACCACAATGCAGCTTTTTAGTGATGCTGCAAATTTGTTTTATAGATTAAATTAAATTAAAAGAATACATCAAGGCCGGCCTGCCCTTATTCATTTGTTCAAATTAAAGGTAAGCGAGCTTCAAAAGCTAAAACTTTATGAACGAGTGAACGGCAAAATCCCTTTTTTCCACAACTCAAATAGAACAACACTCTCGACTCTACTAAAAAATTCTTTACTATTGTATTTCGAGGGGAAGACGAGAAATACATCGACAATAGTAATTCACCTGATCTTCCTTCAGCCGAATCATCAGTGGTGCTTTACTACCTACAAAAAGATATCAGCATCACACAGTCTTTGGAAACACATATCGCCTTTCCCAGCGTTCATAAAATTTGTTATGTGCGCTTACTTTGGGACCAAAACCGCAACTTTTCTCCAACAACAATGAATGATGTAGGACAAGACGTTCCCAAAACAAAAATGGCGTCTTCTTCATTCCACATCACTTCACGCGCGAGAGCTCGCGAGTATCGCGAAACGGAAGTAATTTTGATTGGGTGATTTTGAAATATGTCAATCAATCAAAAAAGTGGGCGGAAGGCGTTCCGTGGAAGACTTGTATCAGGCTCTATTTTTCGTTTCGCCTTTCCCGCGGGAAAGGTTTACCATCGAAACGAAAATCGAGCCTGATCGCAGGTTATTCGTCGTTAAGCCATTTTTTCATGCACTCCTCTTCGTCGGGAGGAAGGGAATGGAGAACCCTGTACGATATGAGCGCACGATCGTCAATGAAGTGGGTTTCCCTCGTTTTCAGAATGTATTGCCATGGAGACATGTCGTTTTGCAACAGTGAGCGCACGTGGCACATTGCCCCGTAATCCTTGGAGTCTTTGTTTTCTTTGTACCCCATCCACTTGTAAATCTCTCTGATCAAAGCCTTCCTCACGTTATATTGCAACAGGTCCACCACCATTATACTCGGTGGCGCTTTTCTTCAATAAGGCGGCTGCCGCTGTTAAGTTAAGATCAACAGGGCCGACTTGGGGGTGAAAGGAAACCCCTTCTCCCTCAAATTCCTGGGAAAATGTCCTTACCCCATCATTTGACAGGTCAAGGGTTTCAAGTATTAAAACCGCCTGTTGGGGGATAAACCCCTCCTTTCACATGCCCCACAGCAGTAATTCCAACCCATCGATCTCTTTCATCCTCTTGCTCACCTTAAAGCAGCCTCTCTCTAATAGGGGTGACGTTATTCCACATCACCCACTCTGGCTGCATCCCAAACCCCAAGCAATTCATCCCACGCCCGAGCTGGAGGATCACCCATTCCAACCCAAAAGGGTGGTGGGGCTCCAGTTCTGAAACAGATATCGTTCTCGTTGCAGCCAGTGCATTTCAAACAGCGAAAGGAACTGAAATATTTGGGGGGCGCGTAGCTCACATGGTTGGGTTTTTTTTCCTTTTTACGTGGTGGTGTCATTGGTCGTTGTGGAGGAAAGGGTTGAGGAAGAAAGGGAAACGAGAAGGTGTACAACCTCATGATTTCTTCCTTCTTTTCTTGCCGACTCTGGTGGGTAGTTTGTTGGGAGTGTGGGCTGGGATGGGGCGTGGCCTGTTTTCTGTGGCTGGCCATTCTTTCCGCGGCTTTTCGCCATTGCTGGCTCGTGGATACCCCCACCCGCCCTTCCTCTAATACCCCGCACCCTGTTGCCGACGGTTGGCCCTCTCTGCGGTTTGTTTTCCATCGTGGTTGCCATGCACCCGCCTCTCTCTAATTGCCCGCGCGGTGTGCGAGGTTGTTCGGCCATAGTAGTATAAGCGGACTCAAACAAATACAACCGACCCTCGCACCCGAGGAGCGAAGCGACGAGGGTGCGGGGTGAAGTGGTATCATCAAGATCTTCACTACATAGTGCATATTGTCTCTGTTGTTCTCATAACGAGCCAGAGATTCTTAGCAACCACAGAAATACCTCTGGATCCCGTTGAGATAGGGGGCAATTTGCCACCAATCTCAGCAGGATATCCAGCTGCTCTGAACATTCCAATGTACTTGAATCGCTTCTGGTTCTCGTTTCTGTTTGATATGGGGCGTCACATTTCACGCTTATCTGTCATAATCCTTAAACGTGAACGTTTATTAATGGCGAGAGTTAAATTAAATTCTATCTTTAGACCTGATGCACACGAAAAGTGACTGCGGGAACGGGAAAACGATACCCAATAGTTTGTTTTGGTTTTGGTGAATTACTCTTGAGATAGGCTCACCGGTTCCAGAAAATAGCATTAAATTACAACCAAAGACTCGAGTTTTCTTTGTTTCTCTTTCGCATGCAATGTGGGAAAAACAATAGGGCTGTTTATACGAGAGAAAATAAGCCGCGGCTTACATAAGACGCGAAAGGAACCATTTATACGAGTAAAAACACCAAGCTAGGCCAGGATAAGCTACAGCTTGAGAAAGCAGTGAACGTAGATTTTGTAGATTTTGTTTTCGCGTCTTATGTAAGCCGTGGCCAGAGTAAGCCGTATCGCTTCTAACGTATAAACGGCCCTAATGTGTTTTGTTTTTGGAGGGAGATATATCTCTTTTGAACGGTAATTAAAATTCGCTCGTATTCCTAAATCAAAGATACTTGCAATACATGGTAATAGTGAACATATTTGCGAGTCATTTACACAAATCAGTCCGCAAGTATTACTCTTCTTGAACACCGTGAAAGGAAATTAACGTCACTGAGCTAAAATAATCCGCTTCGATATGTGATATCGTTGCGTGCCCATGAATAAAACTTTAACTATCCGTACGGTTTCCATAGGAACTGATAAAATTCTTGTTGAATAAGTCCTCAATAATCTCGGCAAATAACGTCGAAGTGGCAGTTTCAGTATTCGACTTCCGAAACCGACCTTGGCGGGAAAAGCGACAACGGCGACGGTATCGAAATCATCATTTCAAAATATAACTTCTCCTTTTTCCAATTCTTACCCGATTGTTAAAATTTGTTTAACTTGGAAAATGCTGGCGAACTCTCCAAGGACTAAATTACCCTGAAGGGCATTAAAGTAAGGAAGACGTTCTCGAAAAAACATTTTATCCGAACGCGTTATTGTTCTGCAAAGAAATGTACCAAATGTAAAACGTTTTGGTCATTAAACATGCTTACAACATTTTCCTAGATTTTTATCTGCACTTCAAAAAACTGTTTATGTTATATATCCCAGAAGCATTCAGGCATATAGTGATGCCAGGACCTTACCTGGATGAACCAGAAAAGATATAGAACATTTGCCTAGATTTTTATCTGCACTTTAAAAAATGTTCATGTTATATATCCCAGAAGCACTCAGGCATACAGTGATGCCAGGGGCTCAACCTGGATGAACCAGAGAAGATATAAAACATTTGCCTAAATTTTTATCTGGTTGCATATGCTAAATCACTCGAATATTTTACTACTGCTATTTTACTCGCACAAACAAACACAGAGTCCTAAGCTCCCTGGTAGTTTGGAAAGGCTTTCAGAAGCTGTTTCTGGACGATGATATGTTCTCCAACGATAATTTTCAATTTTCAAACTGCCACTATTTTAATCACCACCATAAGTGGAAGAAATAGTCGCCAGGTAAAATATTTTGTGCTTTGGCAGAGAACAGCTATGTAAAAGATATATGTACCCATATCCAGTTATAAAAACAAAATAAGAAGCCGCCCACTTCCGCGCCCCCTCACCAGCCTGATCTTCATTATCGCGGATCGATGACGAGTGCGCGCGTATTTCGCGGCTTCATATTTAATTTGCCGCTAGAATATAATTAACTTGCCGCCAGAATATGTGACCCTCCACGGGAAAATAGGTAAAAAGGTGAATGCACGGGCACGCCAAAATATCACGCTAAACAATAGGTAGTGAGCGAAATGACACACCTGTTTGCCAGGAGTGTGTCACACGACACGCTTAATTAAAAATTTCCTTTTGTGTTTATTGCACGATAAAAACAAAGCAGCGTGTCCAATCTAACAATAAATTGTGCCGAGTTCGCTGCCGGGTGAAATGACGCGCTGTTTGGCAAAATGGCACGCAAGTGAGTGAAATGACACGCAAGCCGTGTCCACTAGGTTAATTTTTCGCAACTTACCATGTCCTTGCTCAAGTAGACCCAAGTACTGTCGATGGATTTCCACCCTTTTCGTGACTTAAGTATTTGCCCGAGCCAATTGTGCCACTCAAGCACACCGCAGAAACTGAAACTGAAACCGAAACTGTTTACGCAGAGTTCGTATCAAACGTAATTTGCCTTCACTAGTTTTTGAAGAAAAGTTGGTATTTAATCGAACATAAAAGTGAACTTTCTAAAACCTCTTAGCACTTGCTCACCGTTCTTTAATGCGTTAGCGGTGTGATGACAAGAAAATAATGGAAAATCCCGGCTTTGCGAATCCGAAGAGTTCGTGCACGCTTTCAAAGAATTCATTGTCTTCATTGATGCCCCGATTTATTCAGCACACACTTCCATAATTTTACAGGCGCTGTACAAAATTCAATCGCTTCTACCAAGAGGCAAACGGCAGATGTAGTCACGAACGTATAAATATTATGTGCGCTGTTGAAAGGCAAGTTCGCGAAGGATACGCCATGTTGACAACGAAAACATTATTCCTGATTGGTCGAGCGGCGAAAATAGTCGCTCCTGATTGGGTGAGCACGCCATCTCTACATTTAGTTGCTTTCCTCATTTTGTGCTCAACAACAACAAGTTTGAATTAAGCCGGGTTGTTTGTGTCGAAAAATACAGGGAAATCAAGCGCCATGACTATAAAGAGAATTCCTGAAGACTGATTTTCGTATCTTACGATCGAAACAGATTATTAGATTGTTAATCATACATGAACTTTGCTACATATACATAAATATATGCTAGGAAAGAAAGATTACCGCTCAACAATGGTCCGAAACCGAAGGAATTCCAGCTCAATCAAATCTTACAGAAAAATTTACATTAGAACATAATCCCAGGGAAAATGTCATGGGCGATTCCTACCAAACGTACCAATGTAACAAAATCGAAAGTGACGTCGATCTTACCTCTTATGTTCGTATTTCCGCTTTTAAAATTGCCCGAAGGCGATTTACTTCGGCTTAAAATATAGTTACAACTTACCAAAGTCCATTGCACGTCAATGAAATCACCCTGTAATTTCTGTCCATCACATATCGGCGAAATGTGCCGATTATCCTCTCGAAAATCTCAACGAATCGCTAAAGCATAACATTTGACGAAACTAGCGTTTTATCGTACAAGTAAAACCATAAAATGCCATGAGAACACGATGTAAGCGTGCCGCGTGGCGGCAAATTAAATTCTGCCGCTGAAGCGCAAAAACAATACTTCTTTCAATGTGTGCTAAGATGCTCCTGCAGTGAAACCACAAATGGAGTACGTTGACGGCTCTAATGCAGACCTATAACCTCACTCCTTAGCAACCAGACTTGAGAGATTTTTTAACTTCCGGTTATCTCTTGCTCGTTATGTGATGATATCCTTAACAAGGGTTTAGTTTTCTTGGTATGAAGCAAAATTACCAAGCAATTCTATTTTTTCATTTCTCCAAGGTGTGAACAACATAATTAGCTCACGATAGTGCTTTTCTGGATTGGCTTCTTTGTTATAGAAAACACGTCTAATTACTCTAGCTTTTGTTCTCTTCTTGTATTTTTGAAGTTTGCTCTACATACACAGTTCCTCTTCGTCATCATTTTGTTCATCGAATGCATGTCTCAAAAGGCAAGGCATCGATACCAGCCTCTTTTGACTCTTTAATGTATGTCCTGCCACATGAATTATACCAGGCAACCCTATCAGCTAATATTATGTGACATGTTCAAGACCAACAGGCCTCTTTGCATATCTCTTTAAAAGGCCACTACTGAATACATCCTCACAGTCATCTTCCATTTCTTTGATTTAATCAATGTGTTAAAAGGTGAACTCTTTCTTCAGAGGGAGTAGTGTGTACAAACACCACTTGACGAGGGGATTTTCTCAAAGGAAGCTGAAGTAGAATGTACACTACTTCTTGTGCACTTATCTCAACATTATTCAAGAATTTGTTACTAATATCTCTTACTTGTTGTTTTACACTGGAATTTCCTTTCCTTGCTTCCTCACATGCTTTTCTTAAAAGTTCACTCATACCTTTTTGAGCCTTTGAGATGTACGATACAATGTACATGGCACATGCATAAACTTCTAACACAAACTGTATGTCCATATTTGCTCTCCAGGCCTCAAGGCAGGCTGGATTATAGTTGTTTATTCGCAACTCATTTGGCTGCTGTCTTTTTATGAAAATTGTAGCACATTTCAGAGAAGATCGTGTAGCTCGTGTAGAAAGAGCTGGTCCGGCTCGAGAGAAGAGCAATATCAATAATAACCTCAGGAAAGTGCGACTCGGCGATAGAGGTGGGGTTAACACCCATTTTGGAGCATTATTACGTACTATGTAGCAGGCTTTTTGATAACATTCTCAGTGATCCAAACCATAAATTGAAGGCGCTCCTTCCACCAGACTATAACAACTCACGCTATAATCTAAGACGACAGCGCCTTTTTAATATGCCGAGGCTTTGCACAAACAGAACAAGTAATACTTTTATATATGCGATGTCAAAACAGTCCTTGCTGTAGTTTTATCCGACTTATATTCATGTTTTATATTCAATCATCATATTTTAATATGAATATGTTATATAGAATTTTTAACATTATTTTAAAAGTTAGTTTTTGACTTATTATCTAGGATTCATTTGTAATTTTTAAGTATTGTAAAGTTTTTGTAAATAATTGCGTAATTCAGCCTTTGGCTGCGATGCAGTTTTTAATAAACTATCTATCTATCTATCTATCTATCTATCTAGCTAGCTAGGAAATAGTTTTTCTCCGTAACATTCAGTTTCTCGAGCAACTCATCAAATGAAATATTTTCACCTTCTTTCATCATATGTTTTTGGATTGACTTCCAAGTTTCCTTGTGTTTTTTGTCATGATTCAGCTCAGTAAATTCACCATCAAAAGGGTAGAGGATTTTTGTAGCCCTCATACTCATAATTGAAACGAGACTGTGTCTTGGACTTTTTGCGACATGTGTGTGAATGCCTGTGGCATTGCCTGTTCACAAGTTTTAGTAACTCTGAGTTGTTCACTGGTCTTGTGCAAGTAATGTTATCAATAAAAGTCGTCACTTTATTACCATCATCGAGACAAAACACTGGAGCAGCTTCTAACCATAAAAGCATGTGAATGTGTCGAGGGCCTCTCTGTTGAAACTCAACCATGTAAAACCAATCTGCTATTTTTCCCAATAGTGCGATGTCGCTCACAAGAAATGTGTGTATGAATTGACTTATTTGATAATCAAAATGTCTAGCACCTGTGACTGGATCTGATTGGATTAGCCTGGATTTCTCTTCCCAGTTAAAATTTTCCAGTTAATTGTCACAGTAGTCTTTATTATTAACAAATTTATCAAGAATTCTCAAAAGACGTATCCATCGAGTTTCTGCTAATGAGAGCCTGCAGAAGAGAGTTGCAGGACCCAACTGTCTTATCATTGCAAACAGATCCCTCTTTGCTTTTTCAAAGTAGGGGGGGTGAGCCTCTTAATCCTGTCGAAAATCTGAAACCCTCATCAAGGTGGACTTATCTCTCTAACGTTCCTTGCCTCAGCACACCTGCATTAAGTAGTGCAGTATTTATCTTGCATTTTCTTGATGTTACCTGAGGTTTTCCAAAGAGGATTTTCATTTGAAGTTTCTTTGTTAAAAAAAAATGTTCTCTACACTCATAGCAGCTCTTCTGTCTGATCTTCTTAATTCAGGCTTACAAATGTCACTTTAGTGCACAGGTGTTAGCCTTTCATCATTTTCTGGTCGTCCTTGACCTAAAAAGATTCCTGGATATGCTAATTCTTCTGAGAATTTATCCCTGAATATACTGACTGGTCTACAGCCTTCTGCTGGTGCAACATCGGGAATATATTGTTGTTCATTATCTTCTTCACAGTCTGCTGGTGTCAACATGGTGTCTGTAAGGCCTGCAGGAGATTCATCCTCACTCCTCACTCCATTCATCTTCGTTATTAGACTGTTTTGCTTTGTCAGAACTATCTAACATCTCAAAATCCATATTGGAAGCTTCACATTGATGATTACACTCACTGTTATAATTAACTAACTCATTATCTCAAGAATTTTCCCAGTTTTCACTTTAAAGCAACCCCCTCTTCTTTGTAAAGGGCGCTGTTGTCTATAATCCATTTTGCTGCTTCTACTACCTTGTGAGGCCTAATATTCAAAGATAATGCAGAACTTTTGTACTGCAGTTTTCTCTTCAAATTCACTTTAATGGTACCTGTCTCATGAATATACTGAATATACTGTGATATTTTAAGGAAACATTACTTTAAATCTTATGTAAAAGCATCGAAACTTATGTATAATGCGTTTTTAAGAATTGTATTATTATTATTATTATTATTATTATTAGGTAAATGAGGAGATAAAGAAACTGAATTTGTGACATCAGCATGTACATTTACAATATTTCCATTTATCTTAAACTGTTTCCTTCTTGGAGTTTGCATCAATTAATTTTTGAAATGCTAATCTAGAAGCAAGTAGTCTACAGATAAAAAAAGGTGTAATGTTAATGTAATTAACCGGAAGTCATACAACCGGATATTGCGGTTAGTAGTAGTCTCGCTATGACTTTTGGGAGGGACTCTCTCTTACCATCATGTCGGTCCATGTGCTTGATGTTTTTAGTATCCATTAAAATCGTTGGTTTATCCTATGTATCGTGCATAAATGACTAAAGGAAACAGCACAAATGGCGACGAGGATGAGATCGCTATAATTGCAGAAGAAAATCTTTGTGTTTAAAGCGCTGAACCGACCAAGAAAACCTACCGATCGACTGCGTATTTAATGACTCGGGTTCTTCATCGACCTCATCATCTTCACAGTCTTCAGCGACTACTACCTACATCATGGCTACGGGAATAAACCTACCGACGTTCCCTGAATTTGAGCTCTAACCGAGGGACACAACGCCTACGCGTTTTGAGAAGTACGTAAAGCGTTTTAATAACATGTTCACAGCGATGAACATTACCGGAGCGCCTCAAAAGAAAGCAGTGCTTCTTCATTATGTCGGAGAAGAAACCTGCGATATCTTCGAAACTCTTACCGTACCGGAACCGACTGAAGGAAATGACGTATACAAAATTGCAGTGAAAGCGCTTACCGATTACTTCGAACCTCAGAAGTGTGTTGATCACCACGTTTACGTCTTTCGTCAGGAAACCCAAAAATCTGGAGAAAACATTACCGAGTTCTACACACGTCTTCAGCTACTGGCACGCAAATGTGAATTTACTAATACCAAGTTGGAGATAGAGCGGCAAATAATTCAAGGCACTTCTTCGGTTCGTCTCAGGCGCAAACTTCAACCTAGAAAACCTGCTCAAGGCCGCTCGTGACGAGCAAACCTGCGAGATTGAGAAACAGCAGTCACGCGCGGTTGGTTTTGGTCGAAAAAGAACAAGTGACAATCAACAGAAGATGAGTCCCAGTGGCCAACCAAAGTCTGGTGTTCATAACGTTAAATGTGGTCTGTGTGGTGGAAGGTATACACATCAAGGTAACTGTCCTGCACAAAAACAATGTCTTAACTGTGGCAAAATGAATCACTTCTCTAAAGTTTGTCGCAGTAAACCCAGCAATAGGTTCAAAATCCACCCGTCCAAGAAAGCCATCGAAAGGTAGCCACCGTGCCAGATCTGTTGACATCGAAGACCCCTCTGGTGGTGAACCTTTAACCTTATTTGGTGCTGATGGTAACAACAGTGATGAGTACACCTTTCATATCGGCATGCACGAACCTCAAACCACCAAACACATCTTTCAAGTCAGAATTATGGACACACCCATACACTAAATGGCAGATTCTCGAGCAACAGTAAACATCCTGAGCTAAAGGGACTTCGATAGCTTGAAAACAAGACCGCAACTGACGAATAAAAATGTCAAAGTGTATCCATACATGTCTGCTGAACCGCTCATTCTGTGTGGCAAACTCCGAGCCAACATTGCTAGTGATCATTGCTCATCATTAGAAACATTCTATGTTGCAGAGGGCTCATCAGGGTCTATACTCAGCTGGATGACATCACAGAAATTAAATCTCATCAAAGCTGTGAGCACGGTTGAACAATCTCCTGTAAATCTACCACCTGGTGCACCAGATTTCCTCAAGTACTTTCCTAGTCTAACTAATGGAATGGGTGAACAAAGGTGAACCAGTACACATACATGTTGACGAATCTGTAAAAGCAGTGGCACAGCCGCACCGTCGAATACCATTTCATTTCCGGAAACAAGTAGAAGAGAAACTGAGGCAACTTGAGAATGAAGGAATCATTGAACGTGCCGAGGGCCCAACCCCATGGGTTTCGCCAATTGTTGTTGTACCCAAACCCCAGAAGCCAAACGAAATCAGAATCTGTGTCGATAAGCGGTCCCTAAACAAAGCCATCATCAGGGAAAGGCACATCATCCCCAGCATTGATGATGTAGTGTCTGACTTAAATGGCTGCAAAGTGTTTAGCAAGATTGATCTAAATCAAGAGTACCATCAAATTTCACTCCACTCTGACTCAAGATCACTGACAACATTCTCCACCCACGTCGGGTTGTTCCGTTACAAGCGTCTTAACTCTGGTCTGTCATGCACTGCAGAAGTTTTCCAGAGGAAAGTGAGTGACTCAATTCGTGGTATTCCCTGTGTTCAGAACATCAGTAATGACATCGACGTCGGCGGCATAGGCAGTGACACCCATGACAAACATCTGAAGCAAGTATTCCACCAACTGCAGGAGAATGGCCTGACAATCAACTTACCTAAGTGTCAGTTTCGAGTTCCCACCATGCTTCTCTTTGGCCATATGTTCTCTGAAAAGGGCATGTCACCTGATCCGAGAAAAGTTGAAGCTCTTCAAAGCGTTGCCCACCAATCAAGGTATCAGAAGTACGATGCCTCCTTAGCTCTGCTGCATTCTGCTCAAGGTTCATCAAGGACTTTGCAATTATTACTAAGCCTCTTCGGCAGCTGACCTGTGATTGAGTGAGTTGGCAATGGACCCAAGAGGAGCAGTCATAATTTAAACGCCGGAAAGGAGCATTGTCAGTCAAGATGACTCTTGGATACTTTGACCCTAAGAAACCCACTTTCATCTTTGTTGATGGTAGCCCCGTTGGTTTAGGTGCTGTCCTGACCCAAGAAGATGAATTGATCAGAGAAGTGACACCGCTGCACTATGCCAGTTTTCCGCTTACCCCCACACAAGATATCCTCAGATTGATCGTGAAGCTTTGTCGATTTACTGGGCAATCAAACGCTTTCACCTGTTTGTTTATAGCAAGGAGTTTAAGGTCATCACCGACCACAGAACCCTAGTGGCTTTGCTCAACAACCCGTCGTCCAAGCCCTCCGCCAGGATTGAACGCTGGCTCATGAAGCTGCAGCAATATCACTTCACTGTAGAGTATCGCCCAGGTGCCTCAAACCCAGCTGACTACGCTTCAAGACACCCTGTTGGCGATCCAGAATCCCACAACTATGAAGTAGAATCTGAGGAGCACATTTCTTTCATTGCAAGGAATGCAGTACTACCGAAAGCCATCACATTGTCTGAGATAGAGACTGCAACTGCAAAGGATCCAATGCTTCAAGCTGTCATGTCTGCGGTCAAGTCTAACTGCTGGCATAAAGCCCCACCTGACGTGTCACTATCTGAGCTGTCACGCTATACACAAGAGAAAGATCAACTAACTTGTACAGACACTGTCCTGCTGAAATCAGATCGCCTTGTGGTACCGGCTGCATTGCAAGAGCGAATCGTTAACATTGCTCACGAAGGCCATCTAGGCATAGTAAAGACTAAAGCTCTCCCGCAAGAGAAGGTGTGGCTTTCATGCATGGACAAGATGGTGGAAATGAAGATTAAGGCCTGCTTACCGTGTGAAGTTGTTACCCCAATCTACACTAGAGAACCACCTCAAATGTCTATACTACCTGACAACCCTTTTGATGAAGTGAGCATTGATTTTGCACACGTGGATGGTGAGACCCTACTTTTAGTGGTTGATGACTACTCAAGATTCCCGTTTGTGGAACCAGTGTCATCTACGTCTGCTAGTGCTGTCATACCCAAGCTAGACCAGTTGTTTGCTACATTTGGAACACCCCGAAGTCAAGTCATATAATGGCCCGCCATTCAGTGGAGAAGAATGTGCTAAGTTTGCTCGTGTGCTTGGCTTTAGACACCGCAAAGCCTGGGTGCCTGGGAGCCTGGGAGCCTGGGACGTAGCGAAGATGGCTGAAGTGTTTTTTTTTTTCGCTCCGACCATGCCTACCTAAAATTTGCTTGGCAATGACAAACTATCAGCAACCATGAGTTCTGAGGTGATTGTTGAAGAGTTAAATACGCCTGCTACAAAAGACAACCCACAGAAAAGAAATAGGCAACAAAGAATCCCGCAAACAGACGACGAAGAGCAACAAGATGGTGTCGTTGTCGAACAACAAGAAGGCGTTACCACGTTCGCCGAAAGACTCAAACATATCGAAGAAAAATTAGACAAGGTCCTCCTTATGCTACCCGAGTTTGAGCACCTTAAAGCAGGAGTTAAGAAACTGGAGGAAGAAAAAAAGAGTATGTCAGACAGCCTTCAATTCACGCAGAAAGACGTGACAGAGTTAAAAGCTCACCTCGAGTCCACTACCGCTAGCTTACAAGACGCAAACAAAGAACTTGCAAAACTTAATGAGCTGAAGCGTCGCCAAATAAAACAAGAATGCTACAATCGCCGAAACAATATCAAATTCTACGGAGTAAAAGATTCTGACAAAGAATCCGCAAAAGATACTGAGAGAACACTAAGGCTCAGGAAAGACCTACAACCAGTGCTAAAAAAAGGCCAGAAGCGAGCAGAAAACTGCCTTATTCAATGTGGAAACTTGTAATTGATGGCGTTGTTTATCAAGGCCCTGAGACAAAGCGCTTTCCCCATCTACGGTCGCTTTATGGAACGCAGTAACCCTACAACTTAAATGAACTAGTAAGTCATGGTCAAGTTCTTTCAGGTACTTTTGCCTTCCCGTCCTAGACAGGAAAGTGTGCCGACTGATAAGTTTAGGTCTAGTTGTTATATATTTGTGTAGAGATTTCATGTTTTGTCTAACCGTTTTTTTACATGTCTTCTTCGCAACATTATACTCTACCACCATACCTAGTTCTGCTTAAGCTTTTATTTATCATGTATGCTTTGTTCATGTCTTACCTACGAAATCCTCCAGAAATATTTAATTTTTCGATTGTTCTTTATTTATTTTTGCCATGGCTTCTCAAGTCCGCGAATTGAATCAAATTATCAATGTTGCTTGACAACCTAAGTATATATGGATCTCAAAGTTAGCACTCTGAATGTCAGAGGTTTAAGTAAATCTTGCAAACGAAGGCAGTTATTTAGATGGCTGCACCAACAAAAGGTTGATGTAATTTTGCTCCAGGAAACGTACTCTTCAACACAAACAATCAAAATTTGGTAAAATGAATGGGGCGGGAAAATATGTGCTAGTCACGGCTCTACCCATAGTCGCGGCGTTATGATAATGTTCAAGCCAAGGCTTGACGTAACCATCGACAACATTATCGCCGATAAAAACGGCAGATACATCGTAGCTGAGGCAACTTTGGATGAAACAAAAATAGTGTTTTTGAATATTTACGCCCCTAAACGACACAACACTTCAGGTTTATTTCCTGAGGGACCTATCACATTCCATTATTAATCAATATGCAAATGAAAGAATCGTGCTGGGTGGTGATTTTAGTTGTGCTTTAAATGACCTCGAGAAACGTGGCGGACGCTCCCTGGAGCGTAAAAAAATGTTATCAATGAATTAAACACTCTTTTATTTACACATGATCTTGTTGATATGTGGAAATTAAAAAACCCGAATCTTCCGGGTTTTACATTGTGTAACTCTTCTATGAAAATTCAATGCAGGTTGAACTATCTGTTTCTATCCAAAAATTTTGAGCACGCTATCTCCGATGTTAAAATAGTGCCGAACATATTTTCAGATCTCTCAACGTATTGATAGGTACCGAAGATAAACAAGCACATCGTGGTCCGAGTTTCTGGAAATTTAACAACTCGCTACTAGCTGACAAAACCTATGTTGAACTCATAACAAAAAGCATTCCTGAAAATGTTTAAAAAAATCAAGAGCTTGAAGACAAAGTGCTGTTGTGGGAAATGATCAAGATGGAAATTAGAGCAACTACAATCATATTCGCGAAACGCAAAGCTAGACAAAAGCGGAACGAAAAAAAGAGCTTCTACTTAGATTCAATTCCTTACAGGAGCAGCTGTGCTTGAATTTCAATGAATCAACAAAAACCGAGATGGAACGTGTTAAAATCAAACTTGCAAGAATTACTGCAGTTAAGACGCGCGGTGCAATCGTTTGCAGCAAAGCTCGGTGGTATGAATTTGGTGAAAAAAAACAGCAAGTACTTTTACAATCTCGAAAAGCGAAACCAGAAGAAAAAAAATATTACATCCTTGAAGAAGCCAAACGGTACCACCACCTACTGCCCGAAAGAAATTCTAAAAGAGGAAGCAAACTTCTTTTCAAAATTTTACGAAACTAGCAAGTCGAACCCTAATCTTGAACAGTTTAAGTTCTTTTTCGAATCTGACGGTCTAAAGCACCTGGAAAGGGAGGAGTCCGACAGTTGTGAAGGTCTACTAACCATACAAGAATGTACAAAAGTGTTGAATAGTTTCAGCAATAACAAAACGCCAGGATCCGACGGTCTCACAATTGAATTTTATCGCTTGGGATATTCTAGCAACCTTGGTTGTTGATAGTTTCAATTACGCTTTCCAAAAAGGGTGGAATAATAATAAAAACTAGGAATAATAACACTGATTCCCAAAAAGAACAAAAACCTAGAACACCTAAAGAATTGGAGACCCATTTCATTGCTAAATACAGATTAAAAAATTGCTACCAAAGCCATAGCTGTGCGCTTAGAAGCAGTGTTACCCTCAATCATCCATCCTTGCCAGGCTGGATACATAAAAGGAAGGTTATTGGTGAGTGCATTAGATTAATATCTGATACAATGTCGTACACTAAACAAAAAAATTTTACCTGATGCTGCAGTCTTCCTGGATTTCGAGAAAGCGTTCGAGATCAATCGAATGGAATTACCTTCAAAAATGTTTAAAAGTGTTCGGCTTTGGGCCGCAGCTTCGACAGTGGATTCAGGTATTTTATAGTGACATATCTAGCTGCGTACTCAACAATGGTTGTGTTAGCGCGCACTTTTTATTGAAAAGAAGTGTCAGGCAAGGGTGCCCGCTCTCGGGTTTACTGTTTATAATAGGCATAGAAATTCATGGAAATGCTATAAGAAATTCGAATGTGATAAAAGGCATTGATATCGAGCCCGGAAAAACCGTTAAGCTCGCACAATACGCGGATGACACCACCGTCATAGTAGAAGATTCGGAGTCAATACTCCATCTCTTTGCATTACTATCACAATTTGAAAAGTGTTCGGGGCTTCGTTTTAATGAATCAAAGTCAGAGCTGCTTTGGCTGGGGTCAGATCGTTTCCGCAAAGACAAAATCCTTAATCTCAAACTAAATGAAGAGCCTATTCTAGCTCTTGGCGTCTACTTTTCTTACAACGATAAGCTAGCGGCACAAAAGAACTTTTTCGACAAATTAGCCTCGCTTAAGAAACCTTTAAATATTTGGTCGTCTAGAGACATATCGATCTACGATAGAATAAATATAGTTAACACCCTTGCTTTATCGAAACTAACTTTTGTTTGCAGCGCACTAGATACACCGGACTCCTTCGCAGGTGAAGTCAACAAAATAATTTTTGATTACATATGGAAATACAAAAATCCGAGAATTAAAAAAAACACAATGTTGAAATGCAAAGAAGAAGGAGGTCTTAACATGACTGATTTTGCGCTGTTCGACAAAGCTTTAAAGTTGTGTTGGGTAAAACGTCTATGCTCGGATATATTGTACCCCTGGAAAGTCATCCCAACATCCCTCCTTTCCCATGTTGGTCGGAACCTTCTTTTTCGTTCTAGTTACGACGCTAAATATTTGAAATTAAGCGACCAGCTGCCGTCTTTCTATAAAAAGTTAATAATCTACTGGCAGGATTTCCGGAACGTGGACGCCCCACAATTTAAACAAGAGGTGCTCAACCAAATCATTTGGAACAATAAATTTATCAAAATAAATAAGATGTCCGAGTAGTGACCCTGGTCGGTATGGGGCCTAACCAATCAGAGAGCAGCATTTAGGTCACGTGGTACTAATTTGCATAATTATGCTCATGATTAGCATAAATTATCTCCAACCCTAATTTTTAGTCCATTCACAGAGCAGCATTGGGTCCCATGGGACTAACCCCTAATTTTTACCCCTACCCCTCATTTTTAGCCCCACCCCTAATTTTTTATAACCCTAATTTTTTTAACCCCTAATTTTTTAACCCTAATCCCTAAATGTACAAAAATGTACAAAGTTAAAAACAATTAATCACCCTTAAACACCCTTAATTAACCCTGAAATAAAGTTGTCACGCAAAGGGTGTCACGCAACCCTAAAAAAGACACAACAACCGATTAAAAGCAACACTCCGATTTTTAATGACAAAGAATGAAAAAACTATTTACAACTATCAAGGCTAAAAAACTATTTACAACTATCAAGGCTCAAAAACTATTTACAACTATCAAGAGAAAAAATACCCTAATTATCAAGGAAATGAGAAAAACCTATTTACAACTATCAAGAGAAAATCAGCTATTTATCAAGGCTCAAAAACCTATCAAGGCTCAAAACTATTTATCAAGGCTCAAAAACCTATTTACAACTATCAAGAGAAAAAACTATTTACAACTAGAAAAATCTATTTACAACCTACGAGAAAAAACAGCTATGGAGGCGCCTCTTTTTTGACAATTAGAACAACAACAACAATGTTCCTTTTTACAGTTCACATAATAGCTCAACCATGGCTTCATCCTCGCTGTCGAGTTCGTTTGAAACACGGTGGAATCCGTATGGGAGACTAACTTTGGTAGCAGGGTCGATAACACGTTTGTCAAAGACCAGTCCATACCTCTTGACTCTTTCGGTCAGTTTGATTCTTTTGGCCGTGTTATCCCGCTGGAAATGGTTGGGGATGGTGACTAAGATATTTCTTCTCTCCTCTAACCGATCCTCCAGTTCGCGGAGTATGTTGGCCTTCATGGTGTGGAAGTTTAAAATGGCACTACCACGTACATTTAGAGTAAAGCCACGCACTTTGCATTCTGTTTTGCCTGAGGAGGTTGTGTAGCCGTAATTTTTGGCTCAACCAGATACGAATTCGGTGATAGTGTCACCATCCAGCTCATCTGTCATGTCCCCCAAGTAGTCGCCAAGGGGAATGGATGGCTGGCCCTCACGCCATCGGTAGATCACCGAATCCGTATCATAGTAGAGCACTTGATCTTGCGGTTCGTCTAGGTAGGAGTACAGCTTTAATCGAGCCCAGCAGGTCTTGAACGCAGCAATGAAGATGTTGGTTTTCTGACTGACTTCTACATCTTCATCAATTCTCGTGTAGACCGCTTCCAGCAAGTCGTCCGTACAAACACGTAGGGTAGATACTTGGCGCGTGCTATCGTTTAGGAGGTCAAACAGCACATGGAGTCTGGCGATGGTCACGGTTGTGGGCTTATTTTGCCTTTCACCAAATGTGCCCCAGAAACTGTTCAACATCAGCTTCGCTAAGGCTTTTAGGCCCGGGTTCTTCTCAATGCCGTCATAATCGAGACGAATGCCCTCCCTCTGGTAATAACTCTCGATGTAACGGCGTTTGCTCTCTTCATCCACGCACCAACGAGGCCACCCTGAGGCTTCTTGTTTGATTTTGAGCCAAGTATTGACATAATCAGCAAATAAACCAGTGACACGCCGCTCTTCTGCGAAATGCCATACTTCGTGAATTTTGGTGATCCTGTAGCCTTTTTCAACCGCCTTGACGATTTCAGGGGTGAACCATGTACCTTGAATGGCACGCACGGAATCTGTATGGTCACATGTGGCCGACCTTTCCAGCATGGGTTTGGCTTGCTCGTGCGATACGCATTGATCACAAAGGGGAAACGTTAACTTTCCACCACTGCGCACCGGTAGAACGGGATGATGAAGAGCGGAGGGTGGCAGTAAGTCGACTTTGGCCAGCCCAGAGTACTGTGCGATATCTGTGTGGCCAGGGTCCGTGATGATAGTGGGGTGGCCCACGAGGTAACATGCCGTCTTGTTCACCCAAGGGTACAGGGATGTAACGTCGACGTACCGGATCACTTCTCCCTTTTCTGTGTCAGCCACAGCGTGCAGAGCCACAGCACCCGTGCGGCCCCCAAAGAAGGCATCTCGGGGATTGAGGGGTGGTGGAAGGTCGAAGGAGTTGACAAATTCAGCTTCGGGGGAATGGTTCCTTTGCTCGGTTTCATTCCACTGACATTCCCATATTTCTTCAACATGGTAGCCAGCTTGCTGTAAAATGCTGGATTTGGCTAGGGTGGCTTGGTAAACTTCCTCCATGGTTCTGTTGCCGTGTGTGGAGCGCTTGACGTTTCTGTCGGAGGGATGACAGGTAGGACACCCATGCCAATAACAGCCATGGAATTCGTACATTGTCTGCGTTGATGGGTTGAATCCATCCACAAAGTAAGAGCATGCTGGCGTTGTGACCTTCTGCTCACCTCCATTTCTCACATGACGGATGGGGTCGGCACTGTTGACATCATCGCTGCGAAGATGGTGGTTGAGAAAGTACACCACTGCAGGGCCTTGTGCGATTGATTAACGTTGGCGCCTCTCCAACCCTGCAGTGGTTCCACGGCAATGGTATTGGGTTGTAGATGTTGGCGTCGCCAGTATTCATTGCAGGCGGAGGCGATGGTGGCGCATTTCACCAAGGGGTTAAAACCAGCAGTCGATTTAAATTCCGTGATGAAGGCATCACAGCCGGCCTTCAGCAACTCGACATCTGAGCGACAGTACTCGATCATTTTGCTGACGCAGATTAAATGGTGCTTCACGTCTCGATTCGGCGGCATGCCATTCCTCCAGTTCCTTCCGTTTTTTTCACTGTCATTTCATTGGGTTCGTAATAGCGTAGCTCTGGAAGGGGGCCTTCGTAGGTCTGGTTGTCCAGGGTGTTGAAAGAATGTGGAAAGAATCCCCTTGTGAGCTCAGTTAAGCCAAAGGTGGCAGGAAAAGAGGCAAGAGGCATGGGAAGAAAGCAAAGAGAATTTTTAAAAGTAAGGGAGCCACTTTGGAAGGAAAGGACTTTAGCTCCCACTGTTAACTGAGATTGGACGGTGCGTTGTTGCGCATACAAGGTATAGAAGATGAACATGCCATCGAAGCCTTTCAGATTATGAAAGACAACGATGACAGGTCGTTCCTCCTCACAATCCGGGATATCGGTCATTTCGTCTAGGGCGTACAGGAAGCGGAGACAGCAGTCTTCTCCGTAGAGGTCATGGATTTGGTAGTCGTCGGAGGCCTTGTAACACAGTAAGATGGGTTGAAAGGTACGATCTGGTAGCCGTAAGGCCTCGATATCAGCGTACACAAAGAGAGGTGGTGGTAAGGGCAGCTTTTTCTTCTGTTGTTCGGCCTCCCGCCGAGCCACACGCCATTCATCCATGCTCTCAATGGCTTTATTCTCCTCAGGGATGGAGGGCTGAATAAAACATTTGTGCTCATCGATCTTGACCATTTCTTTACAACACGGACATTGAGCCATGCCACAGCGATGCGGTTTGCGCTTGTTCACGGTGTATTGGGCTTTGCAAGCCAGACACGTTCTGATTCGCTGACATCTGCCCGTGGTGGAGTGATGTCGTAGGCAGTCCGCACCATAGAACAGGCAATGGAACAGGGGGCATTCCACGCTGGGTCTCCGTCCCCACTGACGATCAGGACATTCTCTTCTTTGACAATGACGACAGACCCGACCTTCGCAGGGATGGTTTTCTGCATCCTCCACATTGTACCCCTTTTCGCACTGGAGGCAATAACAACTGCGGTTGACAAAGGCGGGGAAGGACGTACACCCATCGTAGTGGTTAAGTGACTTGAGAAGGCGGATCTAATGTGGCGCTTCTGGTCCTTTGAAGATCAACATGAAGGGCTTAGCCCTACACATGACTAGTAGTTGGTAGTCGCTCCCCAAAGCGTTTTGGAACTGTTGAAGTTCCTCCAACCCGCAGGGACCAGGCGGAACACCGGCTTCAGCATGCAGCTCCAGGCCCTTCGCGCGTTGTAAGGGGCGACCCCTTCGCAGAGTGTCCCATTCGCACGAACCATTCACTCCCTCTCCGCGGTGGCAGTGGGCTTTCATGGTGACTATGGCTCGCGCACAGCACAGTTCGTCGTCATTGCGGATGGGGATAATACAACGTTTGCGCCGGTTAACCTCGTCGAGGCATTTGGTACCAGGGTTTTTTTTTTCTTCTCCCTCCAAGCCGAGGCATCCGGACCAAATTGAAGGTGACTTGCAAGCCCTCCTGGATGTTGAGGGCTTCGTTGGAGTTTAACTTGGCGGCCAGTTGTTGCAGCAACTCCTCCAATCGCGTGGAACGCTGAAGGATTTCTGCCACCTGGAAGTTGATCGACTGGTACGCATGCATGAAGCCGTGGGCCTGGAGTGTAAAATTCACACGATCCTCGTCGTGGGCATCAAGGGTTTGCAGCTCAGCGTGGATGGCGCGTAGTAGGGCGTCCATTAACTCCCTGCCTAGGTTGTCCTCGGGGACGGGTGGGCGACGCTGATGAATGGTGGCATGGAATTGTTGTCCAACGTCTGCCATCGTCGTCTGGGAGCAACCGGGTTGAATTGTATTGCGAAGAGAGGTCCATCTGCCAGACGCCCACTTTCGTACAGATCCATGGCATCATTTAATTCATCATCACTCTCCGTGAGTTCTTGACTGACAAGCCGCTTCGCCATCGTCTAACAAAAAAGACATTACCCAATTACACAAACCCGACAGAAACTCGACAGAAATCCGACGGAAACCCGACACAAACCCGACAGAAACCCGACTCCCATTTGTATCAGGGAACACATCCCCTTCTTCTAACGAAAAAAAAAAACGTTTTATTCTCGGTAAAAACGGGTTATGGAAGAGTCTGCGGAATGTCTGTCTTCAACGTTAAAGAATGTTACAACGGTATTGGAAGAGGC
Organism: Pachyseris speciosa; assembly: GCA_016490735.1. Lineage (NCBI taxonomy): Eukaryota > Metazoa > Cnidaria > Anthozoa > Scleractinia > Pachyseridae > Pachyseris > Pachyseris speciosa. Next base: position 167,715 of record JAEMWC010000687.1, read on the forward strand.
GTTGACGGAGAACGAGCGTTTAACCAAACATCATCAATCTTGTATGTCAACACTCACGAATGTGGTGGGATTGCTACAAGAAAGTAACCTGAAAAATAGCGAGTTGACAGAACAGCTACAACAACGCGAGCGAGCCTATCAGAGTTTGGAAGAAACTTTTCATCAACTTAGAAGGCTGTTGCTGTGTGAGGAGTGTACATGCACGTTTGACTGGCATAAAGATGGCGAACTTCTATTGTGCAGAGCTTGTGAAAACCAAACTTTAGGATGGAGGAAAGGCCAATCAACCCACGCGAAACGTTCGTCTTTGTCGTAAAAAACCTCGTCCCGAGAAGGGTCGAGTTGACTCCACGAGGTGCAAGTATATGATGACGGAGCATTCGTACATATCACCCGCCAAGCAACCTCGCGTGTGGGTAACCACATGAACTTCCCCTTGCGGGATCGCGTGGGTGGAGAAAGAACTAACTGGTAAGTCAAAAAGATTTGAAAACGATCGAGCGAGCAACCTAGTCAATCTAATAATAAAAAATAATAATAATAAAACTTTATTTATCCACGGGATCCTTATCACTAAAAAGTGGTCTTCTAAAGAGCCGTGCGCATTAAACCTAGTACTACTAACTACGACTAAATTACAGACAATGTTAAAAAAAATCCTATAAGAAGTGCTAAACTAAGTTAAGAAATTACTAATGTACAATGGCGGAATAAAAAATATCTAAAGTAGTGGCCTGCTTAGCCTCCGCTGACAGACTGTTCCATGTTACTGCGCCCCTATAACGAAAACTCCTCTTGAGGGCCTCAGTGTTCGGCCGCGGAATAAACAGGTTATGTTCTGCCCCTCGAAGATTATGTCTGTGGATGGTATTAACGCTGGCGAATTTATCAGACAGGTATTCGGGTACAAGGTTATTTACAGTTTTGAACATTAAAGATTTCAGTTGTTTTGCACGTCTGTCAGCGAGGCTATTCCATTTAAGGGCATGAAGAATCTGGGCAGATCTGGTATCCCAACTATACCCTGTTATTATGCGTGCAGCCCTGTTTTGTAGTTTCTCTAGTTTTTGGCTGAGGCCATTACCGATGCAGCCCCAGACAGCGCTGCAATAATCATTGGGAGATCGTTAATGTACAGTAGGAATAGTAGGGGGCCGAGGATTGAGCCTTGAGGCACCCCACAACTTATGAAGCTAGTTTCAGAATTTACGTTGTTTATAACTGTAACCTGAGTTCTATCAGAGAGGTAGTCTCGGAAAAGATTAAGACTTGCACCTTTGAACCCATACAGCTCCAATTTTGACAGAAGGATCTCATGGTCAATAGTATCAAATGCCTTTTTTAAATCAATAAACAGAATGGCATTTGTCAAACCATCGTCTATGTTAAGATACCAATTGTCTGTGATATCAATAAGAGCTGTAAAAGTAGAGTGCATAGGTCTAAAGCCAGACTGATATTTCGAAAGTAGCTTATTGTCATTTAAATATGTATATATCTGATTAAAAATGGCTTTTTCAAAGAGTTTGGCTATTACAGAAAGCACAGAAATAGGCCTGTAATTGGCTGGGTCAACCCTCGAGTCAGCTTTGAAAATTGGAGTTACTCTAGCACTCTTCCAGTCTTTGGGAATGATTCCAGTGGAAATAACTAAATTAAAAATATGTGTCAGGGAAGACGCAATGAACGAAAATGATAACTTTAGGACGCAAGTTGGAATACCATCGAGGCCATCAGCCTTGCCTACAGGGATATCGTTCACAAGTTTGCGCAGTCCTTCAGTAGTAATTAATTCAAGCTCGAAGGTGCTATCACAAGATTCTACAAAATCACGAAAACTGACTTGAGGGGGATTTATGTTTGCCGCTAAACTGGGGCCAATATCGGTAAAATGCCTGTTAAAAGCGTTGCTTAGTTCGTGAGGGTCAGTTATCACCGTGTCACCAATAATCAATTTTGACGCCGGGGCAGAGTTTTTCTTTCGCGATAATATTGTATTAATTCCATTCCAAGTCGCTTTTGCTTTTCCAACGTTATCCTCGAAGTAAGAATGATAGTAATTCTTTTTGCAGGCCTTAATAGAATGGTTTACTCGATTCTTAAGTCGTCTGTACTCCGTCCATTTTAACTGATCATTGGTGACGGTTGCAATTCGCTTTATTCTGTCTCTTTCCCACATCAATCGTTTGATTTCAGGGGTGAGCCAGGGAGCCTTAGAGTTTCTAATTCTCCTTTTCTTAACAGGTGCATGGAGGTTCGCTACTGCTAAAAATGATTTTTTCCACACCTCCCACGCTCTAGTAGGATTATCTATTTGCTCTATTATGTCCCAAGGTACCAGCGCCATGTCATTCATAAAGTTATCGAGCACAAGAGTTTTGTATTGTCTCGATTCAATGATTCGCGGGAACGACCTAGGGCATGTTAATTTTCTAGAGACATAGATTAGACTGTGATCGCTGCAACCAATATGAGACACGCCTGATGTAACAAATTTGTCGGGCTCATTGGTAAGAAATAAGTCGATAAGCGATTTAGAACTTGAGGTGACGCGTGTGGGCTCCTTGATCAATTGAGCATATTGATACGCTTCACAGAGTTCGATAAGGTGTTTAGTTTCATTAGCTGGGGTAATTGCCGTCATGTCACAGTTTAAATCACCTAGTATATTTGATTCAATATTTTCCGCTTCAATCTTTCCCAGAAGGACCTCGAACTTAACAAAAAGCTCAATTGGTGTATTCGGAGGTCTGTACCAGTGTGAAAGAAGAAATGGCTTGGCCTTCGGTTTTTGAATTTCAATAAACAAGAACTCAAGATCTGGATCCCAAAGGTCGGATCTGATTTTATAATCGATAACGTTACGAATGTACATGGCAACACCACCACCACCTCTGCAACGGTAACGCCTAACAATTGTATAACCTTCAATTGACACTGAAGAGTCATTAAAGGTATCGTCAAGACGAGTCTCACTTAAGGCTAGTATGTCTAATGACTGAGATTGCATTCTGAGGCGAAGCTCGTCCAGGTATTAAGGCAAACTGACAATATTGACAAATGCAATTTTAAAGCCCTTGAGTTTGGGTAAACTGAAAGTTAGGTCTGGTTCAGATGTGCGGTCATGACCAAGTTCCCGGTTAGAATTTTCATTAGACCGGGACGAGGAAGGGATAGCAGGCTCACTACCAAATATTCAATTTGACTTAAGAAAATCAGCATAGCAATTCGAAAGAAGTGAAGACCCTTTGCGGTTAAGGTGGACACCCCTACGATTTAAGCAAGTTAAGTCTATATCGGTGACGCGGAGCAATGTAAGCCCACGAGAGCTACAAAACGACTTTAAGATCTTATTGGCCTCCTTGATTTTGTCGTTTAAATCTAAGTTATCTGACCTGGGTAGCAGTGGTGAAATTGCAAGGCGCGTAGACGGGAAATCCTGTTGAATCTGAGTTACCACGTTGACAATGCCCTCAGCCACGTTGCGCGGCGTTTCGTCGCGTATGTTATTAGTTCCAACATGGAGGATGATTTCATCTGGTTCCTTTCTAAGCAAGGGCTTTAAATAATCCTCCATATCTGCAATTCGAGCACCCGAGAAGGACTTGACTGCCACATGCTTATCATTCGTTGATAGATCCCAACCCCGGACGTGTTGAATAATGAAGTCCCCGGCTATGAAGACAAGCTTCTTTTCTCTCATGTGATCTGTTAATGGATTTCCACTAGAGACCGAAATAGAAGGATTCTGAGTTTGCTGTGCAGCATTCGCAGTGCCCCGATCTTGATGGCTGATTTGATTTCGCTCAATAGTCGCCCGTGATCGTTCAGTTGGATTTGCGTTCGTCGAAAATTTTGCCTTTTTCTACGTTTTCTTTTGCTTCTCTGTTTGATCCTCGCGTTGTTAACAGTTACCCAGGAGGATTCGTTGTCATGCACTGGTGACACACCATTCACACCTTCAGATATTTGGTCATGCAAATTTGTAGAAATAGTTGGAAAACACTTTTCTTCATTGGGGTTTTGGAGTTCGTTGTTCATTAATCGGATGGCTGTTAAAAGGCTCTTGTTCTCTTCGCGCAGCGAATTAGCTTCCTGTTTCAAAATGATGTGGTGGGACTCCAACTCCTGCAATTTCTCTTGAAGATCTTTGTTCTCATTCTGCAGTGATATGACCAGCTCATTTGCATAAGACGCGCTCACTTCGGATTTAAGATTCTCAATTTCCAGGCGGCAGACTTCTTTGACTTTAGCCTCAATAAAAGAAGATAAATCTTCAATGATGAGCTTGCTATTAGAACAAGACCAGGCCGTTTCTCGTTTATCCATTTCAGCTTTCGAGCTGCTCCTCTCTATCGGCTCCTCACCATGGTCTTGGTCTTGAGCTTGAATGGCGGCTCGTAGTCGATCGATCAATACGCTTTTATTTCCACTACGTTTGAGTCCACGCTTATTCAGTTCTGCTTTTAACTCGTCCGTCTTGAGAGACGAGACATATGTTGCCGGATCTGGAATATCCTGTTCAGGGGAGACTTCTAATGTGAACACTCAATTCTAGGAATTTGAACAAAAGAGACGACGTATGCATGGATGATTCTATTGTGTTCTTTCCGAGAACTTTTAGTCCCACCCAATTTCTAGGAATTGAATGACGCACGAATAGATCCACACGATGAGCAACGTTCATGCAAATTCGACTCAAACGCATCTTTAAAACTACAAACATCACTCCAAAAAAAAATGCAACTCAAACGCATCATTAAAACTACAAACATCACTCAAAAAAAAGATGCAACTCAAACGCATCATTAAACTACAAACATCACTCCAAAAATGCAACTCATACGCATCATTAAAACTACAATCAAAAATTCAACTCAAATGAGTCAACATCATTCAACTCAGCATCGAGAACGCCATTGCGCAAGTAAATTCAACTCAAACGAGTCAACATCATATATATATATATATATATATATATATATATATATATATAGGAAAACTATGTTTCGATTATATATATATAATATATATATATATATATATATATATATAGACAAGGTTAATTTGGGAACAGAAATCAACAACTAAGTAATTAAGTGAAAATGTGGCTCAGCCAGGAATCGAACCTGGGTCTCCAGATTACCGGTCGGATGCCTTAACCACTAGGCCACTGAACCAACCACACTGGGTTGACACATATTTTTACTGTACAACACATACACAGTGTGGCCTTATTTTTATGGTAAGGTCCTAGGAGACAATTTCACACATTTTCTGCAACCAGGATCACGTCACTACTCCCCGATCGATCGGCGATGCAAGGCCAAATCCCCCTGGAAATTAATTAAGTCAGTAAAGTAGGGAGGGGATATATATCCTCCCTACCTTACTGACTTAAGACAGGACGCATGATTGGATCCACACAATGAACTAGTCTCGACATGTGATGCAAATTCGACTCAGCATCATTACAAAATAACCCCAACAGATGTCCAACTCATACCAAATAAGGTTAGAAAACCTGGCGATTGGTCAGCTCAACCGACGCCATGGTTAATCGAGCGATGAAACCGACGCCAAGCTCAACTCAAACGACGCTAAGTTTGGTTATAAAAAGCGCAAAATGCAAACATTCTTTGCAGTGGTTTATAGACGGAGAGAGGAGAAAAATGGAGAGCGGAAAAAAGCGAGTTCGTGGAGATGTTACATTGGAATGCTGTAAAAGGATTCGTGGAGAGGAACGCATTGCTTCGCCGTTTCGCTATGTCAACTTGGACGATCTTCCCTTTGGACAGTGGCTTCCGTTAGAGATACAAGAAAAGATTATGGGACAGAAATATTGGTTGGAGTGGAGGGACCGCGTCAGAAAGGTAAATAGTCTTTTTTATGTGCGATGCGTCTAGGGGCGAGTGTGAGAGAGATGTGTTTATTTGTGAGAATACGGGATTAGTGTACGGGGGAGAAAAGACAGTGGAGTGACTGTGTGTTTTTTCTTTTTTCTTGAAGATGAATGACATTTGGGGCGAGCGTGTGGAAAAGTGTACGGTCCCCAAACAACATATGAGCGCTAAAGGCATTGTCATGTGCGTTATGACCCGTACGGTGTGCGCCGTCGCGGAAGAAGATGGGGGTGTAGTGAGGTTGCGCTCGTGGTTAGATGAAGTGCAACCACCCTTGGAACTGAGCAGTAGGAATACATTTCACATATTCCAACCTGCGCTGAAACTCCGTGAGGAGTATTGCCCGTGGTGTACTCGTTTGAAACAATGTTTTTCGTTGGATGGAATGAGATTTGTATTTGACCTGGAACAACATCCAAACGATAGGGCGTTGCTTCGCCAGTTGTATTTAGACATGCAAATGACGGTGTTGCGTTATTTTCAGCCTCACTATTATAAAGTAGCTAAATTGAACAGTGTGGGGATGTTACCATACCCCACGGGGCAAATGCTTGCTGATTACGAGAACGTGCTACATCTCTCTATAAAGCTGGAACGAATGAAAACAGGCATTTATTGGGAGTGGGTGGAGTTTGTGGATGAACTTTGGGGGGAAGAATAAGTGTTCGAGGCCTGTCCGCTGACAGAGAAAGACTTTGATTATTAACATTTTTGTATTGTCATTCTTATCTGTCATTAAAAATCGGAGTGTTGGTTCAATCAGGTGTTGTGTCATTTTTTTCCGTAGTTGAATGCACCGTGGGAGGGGAGTGTTGGCAAGAGTCCCTGGACATGTAGATCCCCGTTTCCAATGTCTTGCGGTGATGTGCGAAATGTGCGGGGCGTCTGCATTTGTCCTTCAACCGGGTTGGTGAGAGCCGTGTGCGAGCGAGGGAGTCGGCATTTGCGGATCCTTTGGATGGGCACGCAGATGGAACGGTGCGATTGGGTGTGTTCATGGTGCGTACTGAGAAATCGAGGGATGTCATTGGAGGCTCACGTGAAGGCCCTACCTTTTCATAAGAGTCGCGATGTACCGCGAGAGATTTTGCGTGACATTTACGTGGAAATCCAGCGCGTGATTATTCAACGCCATTATCCATTCAGACCAGGCAGAGTGGGACTGGCACCTACCCCTTCGGGTCGTTTACCTCCTGATGTTAAAACGGTCAGTGACATTGGATGGTATAGTTATGAAGCATTGGACGAATTAGAAGATTATCTTTGACTTGTTCTGTAGGTTGCCGATGTGAGGAAACTGGGGATGCGTGACGAACAACGAGCGCTTACCGATTGGTTTAGAGAGGTTCAAGTGCAAATAGCAGGGCGATTGGACGCTAATGGACTGGTCCCATGGCTGATGCAGTTGTGAAGAGACAATTTTTGTGTGTAATTTTGTTTATTAACAATAAAACGTATTTTTACAGTTTTAACTCTAGCTCTTGTGATAATTGATTTACATTATACCACTCCATGAACAAGCGACATTCGGCCATGCTACAATGATTAGCGCGAGAGTTTTTCTGACAACCACAGTTGCGCTGCGGTTTGTTTTTTCTCAAAACACTGTATTTGGGGCAACCCAGGGTTTCCAAGTTCACGTGGGGAATGTTCAGTTTGTTCAATAGGGGTCTGTCGAGAGTGGCATGTAGTTCGTATAATAATTCGATGTCTTGTTCCAATTCACCTTGTTCGTGCAATTGAAAGTAACGATGCTCTTGGGGATTGGGTCGAAAGGTCAGCCCATGCACCTTGCTTCGCACGTAATTAACTGATGTTTTGTCCTGGCGTGATAGGTTCTCGTAGTACATATCGTGAGTGTAATGAACACAATTGCATTGTTGCCCATTGCTCCACCCCAATTCGCGCACGATGAACTTTTTCCCAGTGTGAAAACCGTCCAGTTCAATACACAGACAGACCCCCTGAAATCAATGAAAAAAAGTCAGAGTTTGAAGAGAGTGTTCAAGGCTTGTACGATGAGGTCATTGGGTTCGCGTGCGCCCGCAATGGCCACGTGCTCACTTTCCAGGGTGGGTGGGGCTATCAAATCGTCTGACATGGCAGAACCCTGACAGGGAACAAACACCTCGTGTTGCCAGTAAAACCAGGCACCGCTCACACCGTCAAAGAAGTACAAAGGTTTGTTAAGTCGAGTGCCATAGCCATCGCCCAGGCCGAACCTCCCACCACACCTCCCTTGTCGTCGAAGAAACTCAACACCAGCACCAAGGTGGCGTCCTTGACCACGTGGTAATTGCGCGTGAGGTACTGTAGGGTGATGGAGGATGAAAAGGATCTGTTGAGGTGTTGTGTCTGTTTTTGAGGGCGGCTTGCTGCAACGTCACGCGGCCTTCGGTCATCTGTGCCGGGGATAGCGAGGTTAGGTACTTGGCCCTAGGGTGGCAGGGTGGGATGAGCACTCGGCACGGGCGATGAGTAGCCAGGAAACAGTGTTCTACGTACATTTCCACGCCTCGGGCGCCTCCCGTGGTGATGATTTGTCCATCCATGGAGATGCCTGTCAGTCAGTCAGTCTGTGGAAGAAGAAGAGAACAAAGGATGAGTGAGGTACCATTGCCACATGCTCTCGGGTTGTTCGTCATCATAGCTCGGTAGAGGTGGGGGGTCATGTTCGTCAGACACGTGCTCTTCCAGAATCCAGCGAATAGCGCGACATTCGCTACACGTGCTGGGGCGCCAGTCTAACCCTTGTCCGCGGGAGTACGCTTCATCTTTCTCCACGATGCAATAATCGCACAACAGTTTGTCCAACAAATCATCGCACCGCCTCTGCCACAGCACACGTAAGCGATTGACATCTTCCAGGGTAGGAAGGAAATCGTTCAAGGCGTTGGCCAATTTCACGCTCAAGATGCGCGCGCAATGGTCATGCCACACGTTGCCTGATCCGTAGGAGTGGTCGTCACACGTGTCATGTATGTCTCCCACATTCCACACGTTGGCCGTACCGATGGGCTTGTTGACAAACGACCACAGCGGGTGTTCTTCGAGGGTTGGTAGGTCCATCTTCTTCCACTCGTCCAACAACTGGGGGTCGGCGCAAATGGCAATGCTCTGACGTGTCGGAGTATGCATTGCTTGCCACTGACGTTTCAGCAGAGGAAGGACCTGGGACGGGTGGTGACGGTTTTTCAGACATTTTGGAGCAAAACATAGTCCGTGCGAGCGTCTGTCTTGGGAGATGAGGGCTTCGTCACTGACGTCCACCTCTGTCGTGGTGGTGGGAAGAAATCGGTGAAGAATGACGGATCTCCCTTCGGGGTCTGCGATGCCCATCTCTCGGACGCTATACCCGCTTTTCAAGCGGAACCCATGTATCACAACGACTAAGTAAAAACGACTCGTAGAATTACCACTCATAGTTACCTGCGATCTCGAGGTTTGGCTGGAACTGATGTCGACTGCAGTGGGAGCGCGCTTCTTGTAGCCTGCAGCCATTGCCAAATAAGGGCATGAAACACCGTGATTGGTCAGCTCAACAGACGCCGTGGTTAATCGAGCGAATGAAACAGACGCCATGACCAAATAAGGGCACAAATCGCTGTGATTGGTCAGCTCAACAGACGCTATTGTTAATCGAGCGATAAAACAGACGCCAAGCTTATACCAAATAAGGGCATGAAACACCTTGATTGGTCAGCTCAACAGAGCAAGCCAGGGCAAGAAACGCTTAAACAGACGCCAAGCTTTTACCAAATAAGGACAAGCAAACGGACAAGCCAGGGCAAGAAACGAACAAGCAAAGGCAAGCAACACTTAAACAGACGCCATGACCAAATAAGGGCATGAAACACCGTGACTGGTCAGCTCAACAGACGCTATGGATAGATAGATAGATAGATAGATAGATAGATAGATAGTTTATTAAAATACCCTTGCAGCCCGAGAGCTGAATTACGATAATATTTTACAATTGTAAAATGTAAATTACAACTATATATGTTAATGATTAAGAAAATTAATTGGTAAGAATTTGACAATAATAAAACTTATCATTATGTAACCACTAAATTACAATTAAGATACAACTAAAAAGATAAACTGATAAAAGGACGCGCTATCGACAATGGCTTATAACAAAACTGTCTCTAAAACGATTGGTCTTAAAACGTGGGACTTGGAAATTGCGATTTTTCCGTGTTCGCACAGTGCCGAGGTAAGGTGGTGGAAGTAGTGAATAAAGCTTGTGATTATTGTTATTACTTATCTCTTGGAACATTAAATTACCAATTGCCTCTCTCCTGTCATACAAGGTAGGTATATTAAACACTTCTAAAGCCTGTCTATAAGATAGCTCATTATTGCTTATTATGCGCAGTGCTCGCTTCTGCAGGCGTTCTAACTCCTCGGAGAGATATTGCGGTAGAGCAGTATGAAAGACTGGACACGCGTATTCTACAACTGGGCGAATGCAGGTGGTGTAGAAACATAGAAGGTCGTTAGTCGGCACTTTCGCGCGATTTAATTGCCTAAGAAAGTAGAGACGCGCTGAGACTTTCTTACATATCATTTCTACATGTGCATTCCACTTCAAATCATTAGATATCATAACACCTAGTAATTTAGCGGATGGAACAACCTCAATGTTCGTATCGTTGATAGTGACAGGCTCTAAAGTATTCTCTGACTTTGAGAATGATATTCTGAGTTCCTTGCACTTCGATTCATTCAACTGAAAACCATCAGCTTGAGACTTCGAAACAAGTTCGTCAACACGCAACTGCAAGGAGCTGGCTCCGTTCTTTTCCACGCACTCGGCGAGGGTAATATCGTCTACATACTTCCACATGCTCGTTTCGGCCACACTCAAGTCATTAATCATTATTATAAATAACCAGGGGCCGAGTTTAGTCCCCTGAGGAACTCCTGCCGGTACAGCACGCCATTCCGATACACAATCACGACTCAATTTCACCCTCTGCCTTCTATTCGTTAGAAAATCCAATATCCAGCACATGATCGGTTCAGACATCCTGAATCGACCGAGGAAACCGACGCCAAGTTTTTAGGTATAAAAGAAGAACAGGATCTCAGCAGAGCATCACTCGATTAGGGGAGATAAGAAGACGACACGATGAGCATTGCCGAAGAAAACAGACGAGAGTTGAACGATGCCCTGTCCGTCTTGTTGGAGACGGACGCTGAAACCTTACCGATTCTGATGGAAGATGACGTGGTCAAAGTGTTGCAGGAAGGAGATGTCAGAGAAGAAAAATGCCCCATCGATGGAAGCACTCTCTACTTCATCAAAAGTACCTTGGGTCGAGAGGATAGGAGCGTGTCTGAAATGCCCCACGGAAGGATATGTAACGTTCACGACCGCAGACAATGCCCAAGTTGTCCTCGAAGGACTCGCACATGCTTATCCCCAGTTGAAAAAAGAGTGGTTTGCCCTAACGTGTGAGTGCGAACGCAGACCCTTCCTGAAACTCAGCCGCTCCGCCAAAAATCCTAACCGATTGTACTTGACCTGTGCTAGGAAGTGGACCAAGACCCCTGCAAATACTTTCAATGGGTGGACTCAGCCCCCTTTTGTCCCAGGCAAGAGGCCGTACCTTTGGATGGTAGGGATCGGTGGTCTACACTGACGAGGGATCAAAGACAGTGGTTGCTCGATCAAGCCAAGCTCGACACTAGTGAAACAGACCCTCGTTTTAGGAGGTTTCGAAGCAATGTGGCGCAAAGAATGATTCGAAGGATGCGAAACGAGCCTTACCCTGGCAAACCGAGACCGATACACTCCTTCTCTCGTTGCGAGCAACTGCTTGAATGAACAATTGCATGTTAGAAAAACAGTTGTCTGTACGCATGCTCACATACTCCCACATGTCTCCCATCCAATTCACACTTCTTGTAAATAGGTTTGAACGGACATTAAAAGCATCATTTTTTTTTTAATCCAACCATGACTGAGAGTGCGTTGATTCGTTTGGAGTGGTGGGTGATCCAACATCTGAGGGGGTGTTTCCGAAATGCGTCCAGGTGCCTGCAGATGCCGGACGAGGAGGATGCTGATGCCATCGATCCTTTTGTCGTAATGACCCACGTCTTTTCCGAGGGGCACAATTGAGGACGTTGTCTAGTGTTTGCTTGGTGGTTGTGCAACACGTACGGCTACAAAAAGGGGCGTGAGCATTGGGTGCAGTGTAAACGCATTCATCCCGCCTTCAATCGAGGTGTACGAGCGTGATGGTCCGCAGAAAACGTCAGAAGAAGAAGAGCGATCTATCGTGGGCCGATAAGTACAACGATCCCATTAGAGACGGTTCGCTGGGCGGAGTCGAACGCTTTGCCAAAGCCAATGGTCTGTCTGTGGCGAAAGCAGAACACATCCTGCAAAGTGTGTTGAGTCACACGCCGCACAAACCGCGACAACGACGGTTCCCCACTTCCCCGACCTTGGTGTTTGGTCCCGACTAGCAATGGCAGATGGATCTGGTAGACATGCAGAAATTGAAGCGTTGGAATGGAGGCAACAAGTATTTGTTGACGGTGATTGACGTCTTTTCCAAACGCGCATGGGCTGAACCTCTACGCAGCAAAAGCGGTCCCGACATGGTGCGAGCCTTGGATCGCCTAGCCAAAACGCTCCACCCCTTTCAACCGCTGCGCGTGCAAACGGACGAGGGAAAGGAGTTTTACAACCGTTGGGTGCAGGCTTGGTTCAAAAACAAAGGGTGGCACCATTTCTCGACCGCGGGAGATGCCAAAGCGGCCGTGGTGGAACGTTGGCACCGAACCCTGAAAGAGAGGATGTATCGGTACTTCACGGCGCACAACACGTTAAAGTACGTGGACGTCTTGAAAGATCTCATCGACGAGTACAATCGAACGCCTCATCGCAGTCTAGGCATGGCACCCGTTGAGGTGACAGAGCAAAACGCCCCCGCCCTGTTCGAACGCTTGTACGGGAAATTCTTGAAAGGGGGTAAAGTGCGCAAGATCTTACGCGTGGGGGATCGCGTGCGTCTCAACAAGAAACACAAAGCCTTTAGCAAGGGGTACTTGCCAGGGTGGACGAAAGAAGTCTTTAAGGTCCCGAGCGTTGACCGTCACCTGCGACCCATTACTTACAAGATACAGGAATGGGACGACACACCCGTGAAAGGTACCTTTTACGCCCAAGATTTGCAAAAGGTGAACGTGTCGAATGACGATCTGTTCCGCGTGGAAAAAATCCTCAAACGACAGAAAGGTCGCCTCTTGGTGTGTTGGAAAGGGTGGCCCGCCAAGTACGACAGTTGGATCCCGACGACTCATAAGAAGTTAACGTAGGCAGGAGTGAACATCACATCATCATGTCGTCGCACCGTCTCACATTGATCAGCGATCCAACCGACGAGTTTGCTCAAAACACCAACAGTGCCTTCACCTTACGTTTGCAACGACCCTTGCGACTGACCGATGGAAGTTGGGAAGCCTGCTTGCTCAGCGTTTCCTGCCCCAGCGCTTCCAGACACGATTGGAAGCTCGTGGGCGTCGATCCCGAGACAGTCATCTTGAAAAATATCATGTATTACCAGCGGATTGACGAGTCTCACACGATCAACGGTGTTCTGTCGATTCGACTGAAAAAAATCATGACCGAGGACCACCCTGTAGTGAGCGGTAGACAATTCTGGCAGCGACTGATTGCCCTAGCCACTTTGAAGATCAACGAGATTGCCTGGTCCTTCAACATAGGACCCAATGGAAAACGTTGCAGCATTTTTGACTCCCGCTGGAACCCGTATCTGGAGAGGATAGAGGGCGACGAAGTGATTCTACCTCGTCGATTTTATGCCAATGCCCTCCTCTTTCACGAATCCATCGTCAAGTTGTTTGGTGTGTTGTCGCAGGATGGTCGATCGATGGGACCTAATGTGAGTTACAATCTACCTCGAGATCCCACGCATAAACCGCCTCGTCAGAATGCTCCAACCAAGGGCGAATTTCTAACGAATGACGTCCCCACGTGGGAAGTGGTCGACGGCTACATGTACTTGAACGAAGAGTTTGAATGACACATTTACAATGTCGATGCTTCCTTCGAACACAAGAAGACGAGTCACTCGCTGTTCGTCTACACGGATCTAGTGGAGAGCAGTTTTGTCGGCAATCAACAGCATCAGTTGTTGCGAGAGATTTTCCTGGACAACAGCGTGCACGGTCGACGGTTGGTGGAACCGCTACGTCTGCAGTGGATGCCGGTTCGGACGCACAACATCGAGACGGTCGAGGTGCAAATCGCTACGCAGTCTGGGGCGTTGGCCAAGTTCGACGTGGGCAAGACCATCGTTACCGTTCTCCTGAGAAAGAAGAAGAATGCATAAGAAAGAGGAGAAGGGGCGTCTACAAGTCACTCGAAGGTGAAAATCATGCGAGGAGGAGCTTTGACGCGTTACCACACTCCCGAACTGTCTCAGGCAGGTGCAGGGTGGAATCCCTACTGCACCCTTCAAACGGGCAGTGGATTTGCAGAAGATTTGGTGCAATTGGCCGGACCCTCCGTGTTGCAGGCTGGGCGAGACGTGTTGAGCAATATCGATGGTGGCATGAACGTGGGAGAGGCCTTACGTACCAGCGGGAGAACATTGACCAACACATTGAAGAGGAAAGCCCCAGGGATGGGAGCCCGTTTGGCAGGCCGGGCCACCAAGCGAAAGGCCACTTCAGCTTATAAAGGCGTCGTCAAACGCTTCAAAGACATTTTCGATTAAACGATGGTGAATGGAGGATTTCAAAAGACGCTTCGCGTGAACCCTCGCCAACCCGCCGTGGGTCGATTCTACTCTCCCTACAAGAGGGGTAGGAGCGTACCTTCGGAGTGGATGACACCCCGGGTAAAAAGACGGCAACAACGGGGTGGTTCTTTGAGAGGTCGCACAGCCACTCGACGACATAAAAATCCACGACGCCGCCGCACTCGTCACAAAACGCGTTGAAGTTACGACCGAAAGCATCATGTCGCTAAATCTCTTCGACGCCCCATCCATCGACTTTCGCTATATGGCCAAATGGGATGTACCCTACCGGCCGGCCTTTACGGGAATCGATCCCACCACTTTCTCCGTGGCACCCTCAGAAGATTTTGTGGATCTAAGTCAGAGCCGTTTGGTCGTGGAGGTGAGATTGAACCATCCGCACGCGGGGTACACTGGCATCGAAGTGGGTAGAACCATCAGTGATGCCACGGATACGCGCAACATGACCATCGTCAACAATTTTGGTCACTCCATCTTCAAACAGATGACTCTGAAACTGAACGGAGCCCTGATGACCAAAGACACCAATCAGTACCATCACAAAGCCATGTTGGAAACGCTCATCAACCGTTCGAAAGACGAAGGGGACTCTCTGCTCAGACCCCAAGGCTGGATCAACGGAGCACTCAACGTGCCTGCGCAAATAACCACAGCACAAGCCAACACGGACAACATCAGACAACAGGACGAGAGTGATGGTTACAAAGTCTTGGAGACGCTGACAAAGACAGTAGCGGGAAAGAGATGGCAGACTTTTGTGATCAAACCGCACCTGGCCCCATTCCGCAGTGGCAAGGCTTTGGTCCCTGGTGTGGGCATCGAGTTGGAATTGTACCTGAATTCCAACACGGTGTATCTCTACGGTACGCCCAACAAAGGCACTTTGACGGATAAGAAATACCCCTGCATCACGCAAGACGACATCAAAGTCACGCTGGTGCTGCGAGAATACACCTTGAATTCCTCCGTCTTTTTGGAGCTGAAGAAAAAAAGAGATAAGGAGCACAAGATTGTCAAGTACCCGGTGGTGAGGACCGATTTGCGCACGTATGTCATCCCTACGGGCAACACATCGTGGGAAGAGGATAACGTGTTCCTGGGAAGATTACCTGGTCGCGTCGTGGTGGCCTTGATGCGAACAAGCAATTTCAACGGAGCCATCGACCGCTACCCGTTTGCTTACGAACGTCTGAACGTATCCTCCATTCGGCAGATTGTGGATGGTGAAGATTACTCCTACAGACCCCTGGAATTGAGCACTACCGCTGGACAAAAAGACAGCACTGACCTATTGGGCTACGATCGTCTCCTCACTGCTCTGAACTCCGAACAAGATGAGCTTCTCATCATACAGCCTGAAGACTGGGGCGACGGCAAATCATCCACCCTGTTTGTGTTTAACAACGTGCCCAACGATCGTCCCAACGCCAGTGCTCACCGCAACTCACCTCAGACGGGTAACGTGCGCTTAGAGATCAAATTTGCCGAAGCCACCACCACCAACATCACCGTATTGGTATTGAGCGAGAAAGAAAACGTATTTGAAATCAATTCTCTGGGTGGAGTCAAATACAACTTGGATCACTGAGAAGAGTGCACATGGAATTTGTACCTCTTAGCAGCGAAGTGCTTCGTTATTTGGGCATTCACGACCAACCTCTACGCAGATATTTTCAACGCGTCTTCGCCGCCGATCAGCTACCCATGAACGCCCAGAAGTCGCGTGCACCCAAGGCCTATATTGTCAACACGGATCCCATCTCGGAACCGGCACAGCATTGGTTGGGCGTGTGGACTCGAGACAACGTGTGCGAAGTCTTTGACAGTTACGGACTACCCCTACATTACTACAAAGATCCTACGCTGCAAGAATGGTTGCGACAGTGGAAATACTTGGTGACTAGCGATCAGACCTTGCAAGCCCTGGACAGTCAGACGTGTGGTCATTACGCCTTGGCCTACCTGAAAGCCAAAGCCCGAGGTGCCTCTTTAACAGACTTTATGGCTAGATGGGGACCGGATCTCGTCTCCAATGACATAAGAGTGGCTGACGAGTTGAGCGGAACGGTGCAACGAGAACTGTCAGTGGACGGACGACCCTACGACGCTCGTCAACAGAGCAATTGTAGTCGTCAAGCTTTCATGACGTGTAATGGATTAAATTAGTTATCATTCAGCTTTTTTTTTCATGACGTGTAATATTAAAAGAGATGTTGCAACAGCAGTTTGTATTCATTTCTCTGTGTGATGAACACCCGCAACAGTGAACGCAAGGTCTTCCTGGCCATCTCCAGGTTAGAAGCGGATTATTACGCTCTTTTTCCCGAGGACTATTACAAAACCATCGTGGGTGAATCCAAGTGGGATGGTTTTCATCTTCAACACTTGCGTCAAATGGCTGAAAAACGGGAATGGGATGACATGATGCATTACATTCACTACCGATTGGACACTGCACTCAGAGAGACAGTTCAAGAAGCCATTCAACAGGCCAGCCCTCGTCTCTACCAAAAATGGTTTTTTCCCCATTCAACATAAGGTAACAACTTAAAACTGAACTCCAAGGTTCAATTTCATCAGTCATGTCGAAGAAGATCAGAGTGAAGGGAAGATCGCGCAAGCGACCCAAGAGAAAACGAAAGCAAAAAGGAGGTGCCCTCTACAGGAGAACCCAACCCCGCACGATTGATAAAATCGCTCAAGCGGCCAGCATGTTTTTGTCTGGACCAGCCCCTTCATTCGGTTCGCTGGGTCTGTTGCTGGGCAAGCAAGCCTTCAAAGGCATAAAAGACAACGTGCAATATTACCGAGGCAAACGATGATTCGACAACCGAGCAGCGTTATCGTCGCGGGACCCTCGGGCTCTGGTAATTCGACGTTGGTGGATCGATGGTTACGCAACCCTTCCATCTTCGCCACCAAACCCAAACGCATCGTGTATGCGTACGATCGTTGGCAACCGCACTTTGACGTCTTGCAGAAAAAACACGGTATCCGATTCTACAAGGGCATTCCCGACCCCGCTTTGCTGACCAAATGGTTTGGGGTCACTGGAGGTGGTGTGTTGGTCTTGGACGATTTCATGACCGAAGGCGGGGCCGACAAGCGCGTACTGGATTTGTTCAACAAAGATTCGCATCAAAGCAACATCACCGTTCTCTACTTGACGCAAGATCTGTTTCCTCCGGGCAAGTTTTCCAAGACCATCAATCGAAATGCACAGTATCTGGTGGCCTTCAAGAACCCTCGCGATAAGAGTGGACTGCGCAACGTGTTGTTGCAAGCCTTCCCCGACAAGTGGAAAAAACTGTTGCAGTTATTCAACCGAGTCACGGCTCGCCCCTTTGGCTATTTGATGTTGGATTTGCATCCCGCCTCGGACGATCGGTACCGACTTTGGAGTCACTTGAGTAAGGAAGAAGGGATGCCTCGCGTACACACTCTCTCCCGCGATGTCCCCAAGCGGAGGGCAACACGGAGGAAACTGAAATAAACTGGAACGCAGCACCGCGTTTTTTCATTTTCGCTCCCGTCCTTGTCATGGTGAGATGTAACAGGCGGTGGAAGAACACGCGCCGAGTGAGGCGGCGAAAGCGCTTCAACTCCCGTAAAAACGGAGGAGTCATTCCCCTGGCAGCTCTATTACCAGCTCTGGTGGCAGCCGGCAAAGCAGCAGCCACGGGGGGGTATCGCCGCAGGTGCAAGTTGGGGCGTGAAGAAGGCTCTCGACAAAATCGGCCGCAAGCGAGGGACTACTTAAATGAAATGTTACGGGAGAAAGACCATTCAACGTCATGGGCGAACGCATGAAACGACAAGCACCCTTCTTACGGTCAGTGTTGAACGAAGCCAACGCGGCTGCTCGCCGACACATGTTCCGCATGGCCAACAAAGATCAAATCAACGCCATCAGCGAACTCATACTCAACACGCTCAAAGGCAACGTACCTGTGTCTAAAATTACACGTCATGGTCTGGCTCCACACGCCAACCCACTGCGTCAGCTGGGGCGTCGTCGCGCATCCCTTATGAGTCGACGCAAGTTGCTGGTTAATCAGTCTGGCGGTGACTTTTGGCCGCATCTCAATCGCTGTTATCGAAGAGTCTGTGGACATTGGTGATGGACGCCTTTGTGAGCACCGAAATCCCTGATTCCCCGGCCTTCTTGCGCCTCCAGGAGCAGTACAAACAACGCCTCATGGCTGACACCACCTTGGACAAAGCCTCCTCGTTAGCCGCTCAGCAAGAGATGATCCTCGATAACGAGGACATACCCGATGGATGAAAAGAAGCCCAATTGAAGACCCTCTCCAACGAGTTGCGTCAATGGACCAAGAAAGCCCGAAATCCCCTGTTTAACGTGCAGGGGCGTATGGGCCCCAGCGTGGCGAACGGTAACGATCCTGACGAATCCCCCTCGCAAAATATTGTGGGTGGATTGGTCAAAAGCTTGCAGAAGAAGTCACCCGTCACTCCTGTCATGCCCAAGGCCAAGGCCAAGCGTCCACGAATGAAACTAACACCCAAGATCACACCCTCCACGCGCAAAGCCAAGAAAGTCAGAAAACTCCCACCCACACCTCTGTCGGGATCGGTACCCTGCCGAGCACCAGTCAAGCCGGTGTCATGGAAAGCGATCCGGAAGCGCGCAGGAAACAAATAATGCAAAAAAGAAAGCAAGAAATGAAAGAGCAAATAAAAGATACGGTCAAGAAGTGGTTGGATTACAAATGAACGAACCATGCCGAGAGTCAAGTCAAAGCAAGGCAGAGCCCGGCGAAAGAGAGGTGATCCCACCAAAAGGAGAAGGGGGAGGAGGAAGAGAAAGAGAGGGAGTGGATTGGACGTGCAAAAACTACTGGGCAAGACAGGTGTGGAATTTCACTTGCCCGGCTATCAATTCATGGGACCTGGCACGCATCTGGAAAAAAGACTGGCCAGAGGTGACAAGGGGATAAACAGACTCGACAGACTGGCCAAACAGCATGACATTGACTATTCCAAGGCCAAGAACCTGCGGGAAAAGTGGCAAGCCGATCGGAAGATGATCACGGGCATAGATGCTTTCAAGAAGAAGAACAAGACAGAATCCATTGTCAAAAACATTATAAAAGCCAAGGTCAAGTTAAAACTGTAAAAGACTGTCAATAAAAAACGGAGTGTTACTTCACATCAAGTGTCTTTATATCAATTAATAACATTAAGACATAACATTTTTTTTCAGACATTGAGAAAAAGATTGAGTAACACTTTCTTTCCCATACTATCAAGAGGGAAATCTTGCGGTCCCAGCAAAGCAGTGATCCTCTCTAAACTTGGCATACTACACTCTATGAACTGTTCGTTAGCATAGCTGTGCCAGGTATTTGCGGTCAAATCATACAAGTAGATTGGTTTCTTCATTTCTTTGGCTAGATTGACGCTCCGTCCTAATCTTCCTGGAACAACAGGTTCATCGTGAGGTGGCATGGAAAATGTCTTTGAGAACACAATCAAGATATCTGCTTCGTTAATAGCTGTATAGTCTCGCATGATCGCTATCCTTTCTTGATAAGAGAAATGGATGAAGTTTGAATCCTCCGCATAACAGGCCATAAACGCTTCCAGATCACAGCTGTCTGCCACTGTAAAATTATTCTTGAGAATGTTTCTGTCGGATAACAAGATATCGGTCACATCATCTTTATAGGAAGTGCTAACAATGTCTGAATAATTGTTGTTGTGGCTTATTTTCCATAAACACAGGTCAGACGCCTTATCCAAGTCCTGCTTGACAGCAGTAATGGTGTCAGCCAGCTTCTGATCTGCAGTGGTGTAACAGCGAAACGGTATTCATCGCAGTATAGCCAAAGAGACAAAAGTGGAGTTCATTCCTCTATTAGACGTAGTAGTGATAATTGTTGTGCAAGAAGCCATCTTCAATGACGTGGTGTATTGTCGAGAAATGATGCTCTAAGGCTAGTTCAAAAAGTATTTATAAGAGCCAGAAACGCCGTGATTGGTCAGCTCAAACGATGCCATGACCAAATAAGGGGAAGAAACGGGCAAGAACGGACAAGTATCGGGCAAGAAAGGGCAAAAAACTATGAAGGGTACAATTTGTACAATTAGGGGTAGGGCGTGACACCCTTGCGTGACACCCTCAGAGTAGGGGTAGGGGTGTGGCTTAGGGCTAAAAATGAGGGGTAGGGGTAAAAATTAGGGGTTAGTCCCATGGGACCCAATGCTGCTCTGTGATTGGACTAAAATTAGGGTTGGAGATAATTTATGCTAATTATGCGCATAATTATGCAAATTAGTACCACGTGACCTAAATGCTGCTCTCTGATTGGTTAGGCCCCATACCGACCAGGGTTACTCCTTGTCCGTGTTCTTTCGGAGCTGACACCACGCTGGCATTCAGCATCTCTCTTCATTATTAGATGAATCTGAAAACAACTTCCTCACTTTCAATAATTTCAAGCGCAAATTCAATGTAAAATGTAACTTTTTACAGTACTACGAACTTTTGTCTGCAATACCTCGCCAGTGGAAAGATCGCTTAAACATTTTAGATCTAGAAGAGACCGTTACTCACCAACCAGTCATCGAGAAGTTGATTTGTAAAACGATTTATAACTCCTTACTAAGTCATAAAAATCTTCCGCCCCCCACAGCTGACAAAAGGTTAACAGAGTGCGGTTACGATCTTAATCAGCGCCGCATAATTTACTCTCTACCTTTTTGGCGCTACGAAAGAAATCAAACTAGCCATTTTTCAGTACACGATTGTCCACAATATACTTTGCACCAATAGCCTATTGTATAAAATGCAAAAGACAAACTCGTCTGAGTGTCCCTTTTGTCTTAACACCGATCAAACAATCTTGCATTTGTTCGTCAGTTGTCCACAGGCCCAAGCCTTCTGGTCTGAATTTTTGGTTTGGTACAACTACCGTTGTAAAACAACGGTTACTCTAACAAGAAACAATATCATACACGGTCTAGTAGACAATTTTACATCGTGTTTAACCCTCAACCATCTCGTTCTTCTTGGGAAATATTTTCTGTACAAATGTGCAATTAACGAAGCTAGATATCATTTCGCGGACTTCGGTACCTTGGTACAGGAAAAAATTGATCTAGAGAGATATATAGCAGCACAAGCTAAGAAATCAAGTGCGTTCTCTAAAGAATGGCAATTTTTCCTCTAATGCTATATAGCCAGGTTTAAGTATCGTGTTGCGTTACCTTTTCTTCCATTTATGGTTTACCGTACATTGCTGTATGTCCTGTTTCTATAAGCAGTATATTTGCCTTTTGCTTTTGTGCTCGTGTTTTTCCCCTTCGCCAAAGATAAGCAGAATAAAATAAAATGAAACAAAAAAAAAAACAGATAAAATAAAAGCTAAAATGTGTATTAAGACTTAGTTGCAATTATCTATACTATAATAATATAAAATAATCCTTTGGATATTTTTAGATCGCAATTTTGTATATTAATTATAACGAACAGAAGTAACGAACATGTAAAAGTTTATATGTATTTTAAGTATTGTAGCTAATTTGTACTCCAGTTTTTTAAGTAACGTGCCGTATTGTAACCGTAAGCAGTGCAGGTGTAGAGTTGTGAACTGTTGTGTAGGTAACAGTATGTAGTATTGCATGTATGTATGGTGTCGCAAAATGATAATAAAAAAAAAGTCACTCCGCTCTGGCCAAGGGCTAATGGCGAGGTGGAGAGATTTGCAAAAACGCTAAAGAAATGCATCAAGGCTGCTACAGCAGAAGGGAGAAATTGGACAAAGGTGCTGTAAGCCATTTTGCGTAATTACCGCACCACGCCCCATGCAACCACCGGTGTTGCACCTGCTGTGTTGTTGTTAAAACGCCCTGTTCGCAATAAACTTCCGCATGCCAACCGTATAGATCCTGTGTCTGAGATCATCCGCGAACATGATTCCTCACAGAAGTCCAAGATCAAGCCTCATGCTTACAACAAGGCCTATGTGAAACCCTGCACTATCTCCCCTGGTGAAACTGTGCTTGTCAGGAGGCCATTTTCTGTATCAAAAGGACGAACTGTTTATTATCCCACTCCCCTGACAGTTGTGGATAAGAAGGGCAATATGATCACGGCTAAAAATGAAAACCACACGGTTACAAGAAATTCATCATTCTTCAAGAGTCTGAGCCAACCAGCTATCACCCATGATAGTGATGAGTCTCGAAGCAGTGGTTTTGGCTCTCTAGCTGACCAAGAGTGCTTATGTAATTAACCGGAAGTCATACAACTGGATATTGCGATTAGTAGTAGTCTCGTTATGACTTTTGGGAGGGACTCTCTCTTACCATCATGGCGGTCCATGTGCTTGTTTTTAGTATCCATTAAAATCGTTGGTTTATCCTATGCATCATGCATCAATGACTAAAGGAAACATCACAAAAGGCAGGTTTAAGAGGAAACTTCATTCCGTTTACGGCTGCACATGGTGAAACTTTATTATTCGTTAAGTGTTTTTTGCACAATTTACAAATCCATTCTATATCATCTATATTTTTTTTTTATTAAGGAGATAATTATTTGTCCAAACTGGGATTGAATCCTCTTATTTTGTCAGCATTTTATCACAACAATCGCAAATCTACAGTGGACCCTTAGAAACAATATTATAGAATTTGAAAATTAAATCTTGAATACAAGAAGATGTACTGCTTGATTTGAATTGTTGCATGATAGATTTCTGTTGATCAGTCATCTTCTGTTTAGCGTCAGCAGTCTGTTTTGATTTGTATGCTCTCTTATAATCTGCTTCTTTCTGCTTAGCCTCAGCACTCTGATTGATTCTGTATGCTCTCTTATAATCTGTTTCCCTCTGCTTAGTCTCGGTAGTTTAATTGATTCTGTATGCTTTTTTTATAACTAGCTTCTTTCTGTTAAGCCTCTGTAGACCGTTTTGCTCGATAAATTCTCATATACGCAGCTGTTTTTTGATGAGTTTGTGCAGCAGTCTGCTTTGATTTGTGATCTTTAGATTTAAAACTGAATGAGAGATTGCAGTTACCATTGCCAATGCCAGAATCTCTGCACATATGTAAGTTAATAGTACACTGCTGTTAACAACTTTTAGTTTTGTCAGCAGGAACCTTCTAAAGTACCACGTTTTAGCTGAGAAATTCTTGGTACTAACTGTTTGGTTGACACATAATGAAATTCTGACATTGAGGTGCCCTATATTAATTGTTGTATGCTGTTGTTGAAGATTCACAGCTTCTGCAATGGTAAATGTTGCAAAGTTAGGGTGAGATTCTGTAATGTGTATCCTCAAATTTAGCTTTTCTGCTACAGCTTGTATTATAAGACCATCAGCCCAGGTACCTTGCAATGACATATTTCTCAAATATGCTATCCAAGAGTTTTCAGAATTGCTTTTCATAAAAGTGACCATGCACGGGTAAACGTACCTTAACGCTTATCCGTTAAACTGTCGCTAACAGACGGATAGATAATCTTTCTGGATTCTCTCTGAGGAAATCAATTCCAGCTTGTCTAATGTTCATGTGATAGCTAGGATCACCATAAAAGTTGATGAGAAACAGCCCTAAAAAAAGTAGTCTCACTCACCAGCAAAATCAAACGGGCTTAAACCATACTGATGTAATCTTGTTTCCAAAACTCTGATGGGTGATGTTGTGAACTGAGCACATTTCATAGGAGTACGCCCTGGATTCATTTCAACATCTCCAGATAATAATAACACTCTATTAGGTAAACAGTATCTGCTACTAAGCAGTGTGCCATATATGTAAAGATTTGGTATTTTCCTATTTTGTAAACAGACACTAAAAGGTGTCACTACCTTTCAAGAAGACACAGAGTATCGGCTATTGTCACTACATTGAATTCTATAATCAATATATATAGATTACAGCATAAAAAGTGCAACGTACGGATTTTTATTCACGAGTTGCAAAACTTTGGAAAACGAACGACTGAGCGCAGCGAACGAGTGAGTTTTCCAAAGTTTTGCAACGAGTGTGTCTACTGCTGCAATCTAATCTTTTATTTGCTGGGTGAAAAGAAATATATGGTCGGACATTGGAATTGTAATGTCACTTTGATCCAAGTGTGAAAACAGAGAGCTATATATAAAATTCAGGCTTGTCAAAAAACGCCGGCGACCGGTGATTTGACAATTGCCTCGGCCGCTACAATTCCTCGCTAGAAAAGAAAACTGTAAAGGGAAACAGTAGGGTGTTTTTAACTTACGAAACCAATAATTGAGTGCTTCGCATTTTCGAATTATGTAAAAGAAAAGAAAAGAAAACAGAAAAAAATAGGATCCAAAGCACTTGTCACTTGTCATTGATTTGTATTGCGTGTAATCTGATACACGTCGCCGGCAAGCTGCAAAATGACTGCATGTTGTTTATTTTTGTTCCCAGCTTGATAGTGATGTATATATAAATGTTATTGCTGAGGAAGTTAACAGAGTTTATTTTTTTTGTAAGAAACATTGTCATTTCATGATGTCAAAAATAGTTTTAAATGAACGCTTTATAACTCGGTTATGCGGTTTCTATTTTTAGTCTCAGAGCCGGTCTGCGCCGTATGGTAAATTAGATTTAAAATTTGTTTTCGCCGATAAGTACGATTTAGGAGCAAACTGAATATTTGGTTTAAACTAGATTGGAAAGAATCTTGAACTAGCTCATGAATCAATTGCCCTCACGATTTAGCAATTCACCGTTATTTTGATAAGCAACCGCACATAGCTTCAAATCATTCCCCACGGTGAATATATATTTCAAGTTGAACTGATGACGAGATGGCCATCAAAGCCCTTTCAAAATTCATTTCATTGTGACAGAGTCCTCAATAACTAAGTAAAAATTGGAAAGTTTTCATATAATCTATCCATAAGAGGTGGAAACATGTTTACAAATCCCTCTTCAAATTGGTTCTTTTGTGATGTACTGTATTTGTGTGATGTGCGCGTGGCTGAAATTTTCATTTCTTTGGTATCCTGTGACAGCTATTGTTACAGACGGACTTACAACCCGAAACTGGAAGCCGAAGCCATGTTTATGAAACACAAACTTCGAGCGGGCGCTGAGTTTAAGCTCGCGCTTCCCGGAAGCCATTTGAGTGCTTTGCTCTGATTGGCTAAGCGATTCTACTCTGGATGGTGATTGGTTATATTTCCACATGTGAAGAATGCGGTACGCGAAGCTGATTGGACGTATCGCTTTTTTCACCTGTGAAAATATAGCACATATAGAATTCTAACTGCAAGGTTTATTGCCTAAAATTCTCCCTATATGTATAATAAAAGACATTAAATCACTACATCTAAAGGTATGTTTTCTCCATCCACTAGATTGTTAATGACTTACAGAACCACCGTATGTACAAAGTAAACATCCCAAAATTTGTAATTGTTTACTAAATCATACAGTAATGACATTGGAGTAATATTTAACGCGTTCCAAACTAAAATGAGTTTTTCCAAAATCACTATTTATCGTTGAGAAAGTAAATATTCCTCGAAGCCTATACCATGTTCAGTGAAAATCTTATGATTCCCAACAACAGCCAAACCAGTGCAGTAAACATAATCTTTATTTGACGGTCACAACTTGACAGTCAGTTTAACTTGTCAGTATAGTTCTGAATGTGGACCCTAATATGCAGAAATTCTGCACGCGGTGAGATCCGCGGAAATCTGCTAGAACTGGACAACATAAGCAGTGACTATTTGCATTGTATGTAGAAATTGTGCATCCTATTTAATGATTTTAAAAGGGCCTGGAACGCACTGAATTCAGCTACACTGTAAGATGCTGAAATTCTGCACGCGGTGAGATCCGCGGAAATCTGCTAAAACTGGACAACATAAGCAGTGACTATTTGCGCTGTATGTAGAAATTCTGCATCTTGTTCAGTGGTTATAAAAGGCCTGGAATGCACTGAATTCAGCTACACTGTAAGATGCAGAAATTCTGTACTCGGTAAAATCCGAGGAGATCTGCTGAAACTTGATTACATAAGCAGCACCTATTTTCTTGGGATGCAGAAATTCTGCATACTGTTCAGTGGTTGAAATAGGCTAAAATTTTACTGAGTTCAACTATTTGAAGATGAAGAAATTCTGCACGCAGTAAAATCGATGGAAATTTACAGAAATTAGATTACATAATCAGAGACTTATAAACAGTATTTTCTCAGAGGGATGCAGAAATTCTGCATTCTGTTCATTGGTCAAAACGGGTGAAACATTGACAAATTCTTCTAAGATGCAGAAATTCTGCTTGTGGTGGAATCAGTGAAAATCTGCTGAAACTTGACTAAATTATTGTACCTTATTGGACAGCTTGAAAGAATACAAGAATATCTACCAGAACATAATGCAGATTTCGAAACCCTATGATTTCATTGATAAAATTATTTCAAATACAATTTCCAGCCATCCTTCATACGAATGTACTGTATAACTTAATCTTGTTATTGCAATCACATTCAATATAAGTGGAGAGCACATTGTTACTATACTTAACATGTAATGCACATGTCATCGGCTTTCCCGTGGGGTCGACCCCCGGGCATACCAGGGAGATATGTGGGGCAATACAAGGAGATCGATGGGATTCTTTGCCCGAGGGTAGGGGTAAATCTTGACGTTGTTTCACAATCAAAGATTAGGGGGTGGGGAAATTCATAAGTTTGAAAAGGATGTCATTGGGATTTTCAGCTGAGAGACACCTCACCCAGGAGACTTTGTCTTGAGAGATTCCCAGAACCCCGGGGAAATTCCTCAGTTTGCTTGACTGATTTTACAATCCCCCTGGTTAGCCTCGAGGAAGCCAATGACGTGTGCATAACTTCTAAAAGCCATAAAAATCATATTACAATTAAAAATTTTAGTTATGTATGTCAACAAATTCTATCAAATGTAAATGCACATTCTGCTTAATTTCTCATCTGCTTTCGGTGCCAGTGATCTCCCAGTTTGTGCAGCTTGGAAAGACATTTTTCAGTTTAGCCTTGAGTATAGCTGAAAAAGATTAAAAAAAACTTTAAATAATTATTGTTTCAATGACTGGGTTAACCCTGTGAGCTAATGATGAACCAAGTGTCAAGGAACCTTTAGTCTATTTGTAATGGACTTGAATAAACAGAATTTGGCAAGGCATGCTGTGATTTCCATTTCTGGAGATTTCCTACAGTATATTGGTTTGCTTTTTGAAGAAAATTTTATTCTCAATTAAAATTCCGCCAACAAATTGATACAAGGTTGAATTAAAAACTCATGTTCAGTTTTGTTCTTTAGAACATTCTTTTTGTTGATAAAATCTCGTTGTTTTGTTTGGAGACGGTTTTCATCATATCAGTGACTCCACTTGACTTGACCGGAAGTTGCTGCAGCAAGTTCGACATTCTTTTGTCAAGACAGTTCCTTTGTTCTTGTGACAAGCTCTTTTGTTGCACGCGAGTTGAGAATAAAAACCAGAAAACCTACGCGCAATACCCGGTCTGTCAAGGTTAATCGTTTGTATATGAGAGATCCAGATTTAAAGAATGATCGCGCACTGGTTTATAATTTGTAGCGTGCGAACGCACAGAGCATGATTTGTTAGCGTAGGAGAGCGACAATTCACGACTATTAAGGGAAGTTATTCATGGTTCGCCGCCGCTATCGGCTCGCGTTTCCTTACGTCCCTTCTCTCTTTTCTGTACCGTTAATCTCTAAGAGCTGAAAGTATCAGTAAACTATAATGTAACCTATAGCGCTTAAAAATAGCGACAAAGCGCTCGGTCTTCCTGTAAATTATGTGAGGTTTCAGCTGGCATGGAAAAGCCACGCTGCAGCCGAATGTGGCCATTTCACCGCTAAGAAATATTCAATCAGCTCACTTGGAAACTGTTAAATTAGAACTTGCGCAGTTCCAAGAAAATTACGAGGGAGGGTCAAAATTAGCATCTGTGCTTTTCCTAAATGAGCTCACATGCTTACAAGTAAGCTTACACTTCAGTAATTGACATGGGCGCCAAGTAGAATGAATTATTACGCTGAAGAGGTGCGTCAATTCTCGAATATATTCGCAAGCAATAACAAAGGTTAATAAATACCTTAGCGTCATGTGCAATACCTCTTCTTTGAACACGAGAACTGCTATTTCACTGTCCAGAGTTTGCTCATAAACAACTTCTCCTCGTTCGAAGGATCGTTCCCAAGTGCAATGGCGCCAACGTTTTCAACGGTCATCAGAGAATCACATGACTTCAAAGCAGCGCGGTTACACAGCCGCCCTCCCGCAGGGCGGCCATTTGAACTTGGAGGATGTGACTGACAGTGTTATAGCGTTCTTTCCAAGGAAAAGGCTTTCTAAAACCATATGCGAAGATGGTCTATAATACACTCACACATAGCGCATTTTTGCTTACGACAATCAAGTTCAAACCTCAAATGTGTGCCGACACCATGCGGTAAATCACATCATTTGAATGGGTTCGATCAACGGTTATCAGCGAGGGGGTGTCTAGAAAACGAAGACCGAAGACCGAAGACCGAAGACCCCTAGAAAACGAAGACCCCCTAGAAAACGAAGACCCTCTAGAAAACGAAGACCCCCTAGAAAACGAAGACCCCTAGAAAACAAAGATCCCTAGAAAGCTTCTTCTCCTCTTGATCAAGGCCTTGTAGCATTTTCTTGACAACAACAGTTTGACATGTCGTCTCTCCTGTACCTTTGTACACGCTAGTGTACACATCTCCAAAAGAACCTTGTCCTATTCTCTGCTTAACTGGCAACTCACTGCATTTAAAACGTGGGACGTCTTTACAAATTTCACTTCCAGGTGACCCTTTTCGAAACAGCTGAGGAAGCTTAAAGCCGCGAAACATGGACATAGCTGGAATCTTTCGATCGCTCTAAAACACAATTTTCGCGCCAAAATTTTACATTTGTCTCACGTGCGATCGCCGACATTCGACCTCAAGGCAAGCCATCGTTTTGTCACGTCACCATTGTATCTAAACACAGTCTAAGACATCTAAGTTTTGCAATGAGCTTCAATAACACAAAACTGTTTAACGCAGATTTCTGAGCTACACTCCCTCGCCAGATGTTTGAATCTTTTCACTTACATCATGCGAGACATTTAAATCAAGATAAAAAATGTATTCGAATAAAACGTTCTTTCATTGTTCACTTCCGTCACGCAATATTAGGTCAAATAAGATCTTTATTCGGGTCGCTTGATTTGATTTAAAGTTGGGGATTAGATATATTCGGGCTATGGAACCTTCGCGAAACAAAACAAAGCAAAGTCGGCCCACCAGGAGCCGAAGGCAGTGACGAATAAAGCTCAACACGGCGCGCAACGCTGGAAGTAATTTCGCCGAATGTTTTGGTGTTCGTTTCTTGAGGGTCTTATTTTTTGTAACAGCCTGGCACGACTTCCATAAAATTTATCGTTTATCAGGTTGTTTCCACACTACATGACCGAACAAAATGTTGTGACATCGATCTTTCGCCTCACGGATAGAACTTCCAGGGGGTCTTCGTTTTCTAGGGGTCTTCGTTTTCTAGGGGTCTTCGTTTTCTAGGTCTTCTTTTTCTAGGAGGTCTTCGTTTTCTAGGGGTCTTCGATCTTCGGTCTTTGGTCTTCGTTTTCTAGACACCCATCAGCGAGGTGAGTCTTACATTGTAGATGTCTCGTAGATTGTTGTGCTGCTGTAGCTGAAAAAAGTTTAGATCACATAAAGTTTTTCGTTTCGCTCAGAATATTATTGTCTCTATTGCATACATTTTGGTATTTTCTACTCACTGGCCTTCGCTGTGACCCGAAGGTGATGATGAGAGGCCGTAGAATATGCACAGAGTGGAGCACGTGCTTACACACTGTAGCTGCGTCACTGAAACCTTAATGCAGCTGTACTGCATGATCTCCTTTACCTCATATTTGCGCTTTCGTCAAAATGTTATAATCAGCTGCTTTTGTTGTCGGTTAGTATGATTGCCTAATGAAAAGAACGCTACAGTGTATACACGTATAAAGACAGTATTCAACTTTTCTGTGTTTCACTTGTTGACCTGCGGGACTCAGAACACAGAAATGACTTTCCTTTTCACTCTGAATGTTCAACTTATTTGTGGGCCTCATTTAAAATTTGAAAATTGTCAGAAGCTTTGGTAGAATGAGCCATATGTAAAAGGCACTGTATTCATATGGTCCTTTTTTTATCAGTTATTATTATTATTATTATTTTCTATGAAATCCTACATGTAATCTTAATTGTTTTTCTCAATTGTTTCACACAGAAAGAAAAAAGTACATCATTTGTATATACTATATGAAGGAACCATTATTTTTCAGGTACGTGTAAGCTTCATATATTTTTCTGTAGTGTGCATATTTCAGGTCCCATAATACTGAAGTGGCAGTGTTTGGAGGATATCAAATTATGCATAGTAAAAGTAGAGTTAACCATGATTACAGCATAACATGTTTACGTTGCCGCTTCGCGGCTCAGTAAATATCCACCACTTTCACTGACACTGAGGTGAATAATTGTTTTACACTGTAGTATATACCACACAAGCTGAATAATTAGCGGACCAAAACTTTAATTTATGTGTGGCAACATACCGACAAGCGGTCGGAAATTGTAAAATCTCGCGCGCCGGCTGCTCAGAGGTGAATAGTACTTGCTATTCACGTGTGTGATATATACTAAGAATGCAAGTCAGTGTTTTGCACTTAGTACTACATGCAAAAATATTGCCCTAATCAGGTGCAAGTCAGCAAGTGTGGTTGTTATAATATCATGCAAAAATGTCCCTATAGCTATTATTCTGGCATAAGTACATGTACAGTGTAACCTTAGAATGACAGTGTCATAACTGCTGCAAATAATCATCACTTCAATATTAATTGTTTCACCACTTTGTTAACATTTCATACGATGTTAAGTCTATGGTAGGACAAGTACAGTATTTAAAATCTAAGGGTCAACAGTTAAGGCAATGCAGCAACTCTGGTCAATAACCTAATATCTGAAACTGTTATGTTTTTCCAAATGGAAGCAATGGGACACTGAAAAATTAATAATGTAAGATACATTTATGAGATTGGTATGATCTATTATGGGCATGCAATTCGATTATTGTATGTATTTACCAAATCAACAATTATTATTTTCTTTGTGGGCCCTTATCTTATCTAAGGATGTTGATGTGCCCCCCCCCCCCCTTACTTAAAGTGTAGGTCTGCCAGCTAGTGTCATGTGTGTTTAGAGCTTCAATGTGTGCTCTATTGTTGCCCTGAAATGTTTTGTTTGTCACCAATACCTGATTATAATTAGACCTACTGTGCCCTAATTTGTAGATTGTGTATTGACATTTTACTCTTTGAAAGTACACTTCTGCTTACGAAAACATCTCAAGACATTTTGAATGGTACTATTTTAAAAGTACATGTACCTGTATCATCTATAGTTTCATGCATGCATTTTTCTTACATCCGTCATGGTTTTCTCCTGCAGGGAATGGTTTTATTGCCATCTTACATGTTCATCTGGAAGGAAGGCTATATTGATTGGCAGTCATCATGTGATAAACATGTTGTCTGACAACAATTCAATATGCAGCTCACAGCTACTCAAGTGCATTGTCAACTTTTAAGATATCCCATGATAGTTTAAGGCTGATTATAACTTAGACTGTTCCAGGCTCTCAGATATTTGGGGCAAGTGAAGAGTGAAACACGAATCTTTGCTCGTTCTCATGTGCTCGCCCAAAATACATGTATGTTAGCTAGCCAAAGTTCAGAAAATGTGCTTAACCTTTATTTACAGAGCTAATTGTGTAGAAAAAATGTTGTACATTTTGAGTCAGGGAGTAAAATCCTCTGGTGATACCATTTACATGAAACCTCTTCAATAGTGCATTTTCATGACACTATTCATTTTTTATGTACTGTATTTTGCAAATTGAAAATTAGGATTTTTTCAAAATATTTCCATATCACAGTTGGCCACTGTAGGAGTGAAAGGGTTAAGAATCACAAAACCAGGCCCTAATCAACTTGAGTGCAGTATAGTTAAGAGGTGGGCTTTATTGACCATTTCGTGCAATAAAGTTGAAAACAGAGCAGTGAAGCTTGGCATATTATGATAATATTGTTGTTAGTAACAAACTTCCACAGTTTACAATTTGCTGTGATTTTAATTTCCAATCAATCTCCAATCAAGCATGCCTTAAATATTCCCACGGGTACTTTTGCTATAAACCTAGCTTTACAATGCAAATGGGTAATCAGCACTCACTGCAAATAGGTTAGTAAGAAATTAAAACTTACTTTAATTCACCTTTTGCGCCTACTTAATCTTGTTGCAAAGTGGTCTTAAACTAAATAGAGCCATTTTTCTCAAACATGCTTTAGTGGGTTAAATGGTAACTAACACTGCAGAATTTTTGCACCATTTATTTCAAATTTTACATCCTTCATTTTCTTCTACACGTAAATTAAGTGGTAAATAAGATTTGCAGAAATTCTGCAGGCATCGTTTTCAAGCCAGTAGACTGAGATGCAGAATTTCTACATCACACAGTTGTTGTAGAAAAAGTAGCGAATCTAGCGGAAAATGTATGTAGCATTGCAGAATTTCTGCATCCAGCTTTTTCAAGCCGCTAGGCTGAGATGAATAATTTCTGCACCATACAGTAGTTAAATGGGAAAGTAGCGAATTTAGCAGAATATAAGATTTGCAGAATTTCTGCATCTAACTTTTTCAAGCCGCTAGGCTGAGATGCAGAATTTCTGCATCATACAGTAGTTGTAGGGAAAGTAGTGAATTTAGCAGAATATAAGATTTGCCGAGTTTCTGTATCCAACTTTTTCAAGCCACAAGGCTGAGATGCAGAGTTTCTCCATCATACAGTAGTTATAGGGAAAGTAGCGATTTTAGCGGAAAATAAGATTTGCAGAAATTCTGCATCCAGCTTTTTGAAGCCGCTAGGCTGAGATGCAGAATTTCTGCATCATACAGTAGTTATAGGGAAAGTAGTGAATTTAGCGGAAAATAAGATTTGCAGAATTTCTGCATCCAACTTTTTTAAGCCTCTAGGTTGAGATGCAGAATTTCTGCATCATACAGAAGTTGTAGGGAAAGTAGCGAATTTAGCGGAAAATAAGATCTGCAGAATTTCTGCATCATTCATTTGTGTTAGAGATACAATAGTAGAATTTTTCTGCAGCTTTTTGGCCTGTGGGCAAAAATAGCTTTCCCTTAGTGCCGTTTTATAACTATTTTTTTGTGTCCGTGTATAACCCGTCGTTTTTAAATGTAGATTTTTAGCGTAAAAATGAGTGCAGAGTAAATATGGTCTATTAAAACAACTGTTTAAAATTGTGATTTCGTCGTGTTAACAGGTTATTACTCCAACTAATAGTAATCCTGCTGTCAAGTGTTTTACGTTCTTGTCGGAAATCATGTTTTATGCAGTGCGAAAATGGGCTTTTCTGACGGAATTTTGTATTTTGGAAAAACCCATTTTAGTTTGAAACGCGTTATTTCTTAACCTCTTCTGCAAACGTTTCCTCAACTGTTTTCTTTTCAATCTCTGCAAAGGCGAGCTCAATAGTAACCTGGAAGGTTCACGGTCTCTCCATGGTTTCTTTCAGCCTGAATTACTAGGCTTACGACATTGTCCACAAACAGTAAACCGACCTGCATTCGTTTTCAGAAAGTGATATAAATCCACATTGTCAGTAATCATCAAGGCAGGATTGCCCTCCTCACTTAGGTGCCGTCGTGTACGAAAGCACCCGGCATGACGTTTCTGTCTCGTTACAAATTTTCACAAAGCGGTTCATTTCTTATATATCTCATCGTAAACATATGACATGGGATCATGTATTCCGTGAACGGGCTCATTTATCCTCCAAAGAGGCTCATTCATCCTCCGAAGAGGATTAGTTTCCCTTCAAAGAGGCTCAGTTGTCCTCCGAAAAGGCTAATTTAACAATATTGTCAACATGTTCGCCATGCTTGTGCGCTTGTTCCACTGAGACGACTTAACCTTGCGGCAAAATAAATCGCACTGCCTTTTGTTCGGCTTAGACGGCTGAGAGTAATTATGCCCAAAAGCATTGTAAATTTTACTAACCAAATACGAAGAACAGATGATCCACAACTCGCACCCGGAGGAAAAACATCGATAATCATGGAGACCACCAGCCTGGTAACAGGCGTTCCCTCAGCCCCCCCTTATCCGCGGAAAGTCTGGGAAGGAGTGGGCGAGAGAACGCCTGGAAAATATTGCCCAAATACCCTGGTTTTAGCGCCAAAAAAAAACCCTGGTTGGAATTTATTAGTTTTCACGCCGTATCTTGTGAAACCTTATCGCCGATACGACAAATCCGTACAAAAGAAGGTTCCACAAACGACGGTAAGTTCTAACCTTGTGGAATAACCTTTTTAGTCCCTTTATATTTATCGTTGCTTTTTCGTTCAAAGTTCTGTCGTGTTCATATTAAAGTTACATGTACTTCGCCGCATATTTTTTTATCATGGGCATAATTTTTGTAGATTTAGACGAGTGCGACGTGGATACCCATCCTTTGTGCAGCAACCTCAAAGGTATATTATGTCATTATTGTAACGTACGATCTCGTGCATATTTCAGTGTTTTTTATAGTGGATCTGGCAGTATTTGCTAGGCGTTCTCGGCGAGTCTCTCTCAGTTACGTCACCGCTGACAGTTGGGTTTGACCTTAGGTTTGACCGAGCCGAGAACGCCTGGGCACTAGACTGGAAGAGCACATGGTATCTTGATTGCAATAGGCTGAAGGCAGATCACGTGACATGCTGCTTACCAACAAAAACATAAGGCCATATTATGAACTTGGGCCTGGATTCGACTAGATTAGCGCGGATGATGCAATCCTTTTATCGGATTGGTCTCCTTTCTTCCAAGGGTCATCACGTGATGTGTTACGGACGGACAGGCTATAGTGTGAGCTACCACAGGTAGCCCACACAAAAAACCCGTCGGCATTCTGAAAACAGATCACAAAGAATGTTTCACAGCACATTTTCATTTCGCCCGGTTAATTGTATCTTGAAACGTTTAATTACACCGTGAAGTAGCTGCTTGGACAATCTCTGGAAACGAATTTGAAATACTGTTGCGAAAACACAAAAACATTTGATGCAGTCTGTAAGGTATAACAAGGACTAGATCAATTATCAATTTAAAAACAGTCTGTGCTCGATGGAGTATACTTTTAGTCAATCGTCACTGTAGCAAGTAGCAAAATGATTTTAACCAACGTTCTAACGTCGCCTAGAGACATGAAGCAACCAGCTGCTGCTACAGTCCCGAAGTGAGGCCCAAAATGGATCTTTGTCAGGAGTGTAGTGAAGATGAATGCTGTCCTCAGAATCCCCATTCCTTTGTGCAGTGGTTGAGAAATGGAGAGAGAAATTTTTAGGAACTAAAATTTAAATTGTGTGTGCTGGGCATAGCATGCTTTAGTTCACCCGTCGGTGTGGCAAGTTAGAAAATGATTTCAACCAGCTGCTGTTACAGTCCCAAACTCAGCCAAAAATGAATCTTTGTCAGGAATGGAGTCACGAATCCTCATTCCTCTTTACAATGCTTTAAAAATAGAGACAAAAAAAATGTTCAGGACTGAGGAGTGTGGAACAAAATACCCAAACAGTATGAATTCAAGATATCCGATCGGACATTTTCATTTATTATACAGTCAGAACAACACCCTACTACATGTGCATAGTTAGGTTAAATTTTCATTAAAAAGCGATTTTTATTTAATAAAATGTCGCCTTAAACTTTCACCTCTTCTGGTGAACTATATCTGTTTTTTTTTTTAAGATAAACAGTCGGCTATGTTTTCGGGAAACTGGCAAAAGCTCACGAAAGATGCCTCCGTTTTACTGCAAAAACTATCCCATAAATTTTCCCTGAATTAGAAATTATCCGACCAGAAAGGAAAAAGTGATAAAGGGGTAACGGAATGGGTCGGAATCTCCCGGATAGGCACGCCGAAAGGAAACCAGATATCTGAGGTCACACCTTTTTACTGGATTTATTTCTTTCATTTTTGATTCCAATGTAAGACCGTTGAATTAACGCTATGATGAGGCGTTTCAATGGTCATTTGCATGGTTCATTATTTTGAGATTCTTTCAATTGAACCCTCACCCCCGCTTTCATTCTATTAGATATTGTGCAACTTTAAGGACAAGATGGAAACTACCGAGTTTGCTTAGAACACATTAAGTGGAAAAGGAAAGTCGCTTGGAGATATCGCCTTAATTGTAACAAAAAGGACAAGGCTTGCAGCATGCGCTCGTAGCAGACGTGGAATTTTAGTAGGATTCTAACAAAAAAATTGACCCACATAGGTAGGTTAGGTATGTTTGTTTCACTCCTTATATAAAGCTTTATAAATTTTTGCTTTCACTAAACGCTTGAAACGTCAGTCGATTTATTTGCATTTAAACCCTCCTGCGCAGCTGTTATGTGGGTGAGCATCGCCTGACGTCTCAGATATCAGCTGTGTAGTAGTAGATATTTTCTTATTCAAATTCAAATACAAATGCAAGCATATCTGAGACATTCTCTTCCAACTCTGTTTTTGCCTGCCCTGATCACATAAGTTGTATAACAGCTGTTGACCCAGTTCACCCTTTTTGTTAGCAACTTTATTATGAATTCGGTGTATTTTCTAAATTCATTTTTGCTCCAGCTCACCTTTCCGTTTAGACAAGCGTTTTTAGTCTTATCATTACATTTTGCTTATAAGTTAAGGCGCACTTTCCAAAACAGGTATCAAACCATGAAGCCTTCAACTCAATTACCTGCCTTGTGCGCAGTTTTCCTTGTTTATATGATCACATAAGGTTTTCCTGTAATTTTTAGTAATTTTCTCTTCATCAGATGCGTAGGTGCTGAAACTGGCAAACAGCTGAAGAAGCGGCCACAACGGCTGTGAAAAAATTGGCCGGTTAGGTTGAATTTCATTTCTGAGTATACAATTAAATTAAGCCTGCTTGATTCCAAATTCAAACTATATTTACACTTCATACACTTTGAGAACACTTTAAAGCAGTGCTATCAACGTTGTACACGCGCACAAAAACTGAAATGAAATTTGCTTTGAACGTCAGACAATTTGGTGACTCCTTAGCACGAGTAAAAACTAGAACACGAAGTTTGAATCGTTCGTACCCGAGTGTCCTTTCACAAGCTGTAATTATTAACACTTATTTCTGCTTTTTTTTTTTTACTGTCGTTCAGTTTTAAAACAGCACTGTGGTAGTTTGTTATTATTATTTTTTTTTATCAAGATGTCAAGACAAGGAAAATTTGGAATTCTTTTCTTTAAGCTATTGCGTGTCTTGTTGTCACTGTCGATCGACAAATGAACATCTGTCTTTCTAAGGACACCGGCTCTTTCAAAATGCACCATTTTACAACTGGTAAATTTTACATATGAGACAGTTCGTAATAGCTAGCAGTTATCTTTAATTTGTCGTTAAATATCCTCTAAGCAAGCAAACAATATTTCAGCGAAACATTTTTGACCAATGACGTCATCTATTGGCCCATTTTTTATAAATTAACATGCATAAAACTCGACTGACTTATAATTGTGAAGACTGCTGTTCCTTCTTTGATGCTGGCAAAATCGCCCACCGATAAGTGGTATTACTGTCGGCAATGTGTGGTCAAGCGATGGAGTTTTCTCGCGCCATTTACCTTCGAGTTGTATTTCTAACAGTGATACTCCGTTCAGTGTTAGGTGAGTCGTAAGTGTATCCTTGGTACCGAGTCCATAGTAAAACCTGCCTTACTTTAGTATCGGTCGATTCATTTGTGACTCAATTTCCGACAAACGTTTGCTATCTTAAATTTACAAGCAAACGCAAGTATTACCACCACATTCCACATTTTTGTTTTCACTTCCCTTGAACACGGAAATTGTAACAGCCGTTGATTCAACTTTAGTGTTTTTGTTCAAAATTTTAGCTTGCTAGCTTTAGTTCTTAGTTATCAGTTTTCCTGAACTTTCTAGTGTATTCCACAATTCTATTTATGCTGTAGTTTACTTTGATGCTATAGTTTTACGTTCTTGCCGAAAGTGGAATACTCAAGCCGACAGATCATTGGTTTTAAAATAGATTTCTCTTGCCTTATGTTCAAAGACGTTTGTCAAATCTCCTTTCTTACAAGATGACGTAAAGTTTCCTAAAATTTCGGTATTTTTTTCAGTCGCATCCGTGTTGAAATATGAGTAGTAAAAAACTCTGAAATGTTGAATTCGACTTTAAAGTCACAATAGAATTTTTATCTTAACTACGTTCCATGGCCTCTTCAAAAATATTCTATGCAAAAAAAATTTTTTTAATTAAATGCGTGCCATTACGGTAGATACAACCGCTGTAAATACAACCGCGCGCAAGCATAACCAACCTTTCACAGCTCAATTATCGCTCCGTTTCGTTTTTTCACTCCAAGTTTTCACAGTTTGGGGCCGACACAAAGATAGTCACACAGCTTTTTGTGGTCATACGTAACATTCCCTGTTTAAATACATAACTTGAAGTCGTCTACTTGTTTTAAACGAACACATAGCTTATGGAACATTTCAGTACTTCTGAGTACTTTCAGTACGTGAAAAACATTTTCTTACACTGGGAATCAGCTTCGTGCACAGTCCATGCAAACGAATTTGAAATATTGTTGCGAGAACAAAAAAGAGTTTGATGCAGTTGCATAACAATTAATGACAAGAGCACAAAATTTAAACTTGTGTGTGCTCGCCTGAGCATGCTTTTATTCACTTGTCTTCTTTACAACAATTTAGAAACACAGATAAAAAATGTTCAGGACTGAATAGTGTATCGTTAAGACACTACGCTTAACAAAATGATTTCAAACAAAGTTTTCACGTTGTAGAGAAACACGAAGCAACCAGCTACTGTTACAGAGCCAAACCTCGGGCCAGAAAAATGGATATTTGTCAAGAATTGAGTTGAAAATCGTCATGCATCTTTACAATGTTTTAGAAATAGTGACATAAAAATATTCAGGATTGAATATTGTATTGGTAAGGAATTATTCTTAAAAAAAGAAACGCCCAAACCGAAATTCAAGATATCCGAGCGGACATTTTCAGTCATTTTAAACAGTCACTCAGAACAACACCGTTTTAAATTTGCATACCGCGGGGTTAAATTTTCATTAAAACAAATTTTTATTTGATAAAATGTCACTGTAAAATTTCACCAGTACTGATGAACTATATCAGTTTGAATTTGGATCGACAGTCATAGGGAAAGAGCACTTTATAAAAAATTGCTTTCTCTTCAATAACTAACACGTGAAATTTCTCTAAATTAAAAAATAACAGAATACCCAAACCGGAATTTAAGATATCCGAGCGGACGTTTCAGAACATTACGGTACTACATGTGCATAACTAGGGTTAAATTTTCATGAAAACGCAATTTTTCTTCGATAAAATGCCGTCTTTAACTTTCACCAGTACTGGTGAGCTATATCCGTTTGTTTGTAGACGGCTGCCAGTCACTTCAGTTCGGGTAGTCGAAGCGCAATCCGATCCATCAATAGCGCGGTGAGCAAAAGTCTCTCTATTGGCGTGAGCTTCCCACTACCCAGAAAGGGTCTACTAGCAGTCCAGTCTGTTTTCGGAGAGATACTCAGCTAGGATTTTCAGGAACCTGACAACATCTCACAAATAAAATGCCGCCATTTAATAACCATCGCATGTATATTTTTGTAAACAGAAAGGGAAAATATAAACCCTCTTGCCTAAATGTTCTGCGCGTGTGTCCGCCTCTCATGTATAAATGCCATTTAGCCGTTGAACATTTTATGATAATCCTGCCAAGAGAGCGTCATTTCGTCATTGCAACTGTAATTTTCATCCATAAAGGTTTACTTAACACATCCCCCCTATAACTGAGGATGTAAATGTGCCGTTTATAATTAAGTGCTGTTGTATTCGTCCACCTGAGTACCAGCTACGTTTCTCCAGCATAAGTTGATTGTGTGTTTTTAGGTTGAAAAGGAAAATTTTCCCGGTTAAGGGCAAGATGAAGCACCATAAAATTTTCCGAAGTTAACTGAAACCGGAACGTTTGGCCAAACGGACGATTCTTCGACGCGACCGCCTCAACGCATAAATACTGGAATTAGAACAAAGTTTTACGAATCAAGACAGCGGCAGTAATAATTGTTCCAAGAATAGGAGTTAGTTTTGAAAGTTTATTTAAAATAACAGTTCGGCTTTTTTTTTTTAACAAAGGTCTTGAATTTAGATCCAGCAAGAATAATGTCCTACAGCAACTAATTTACAGCTCCATCGGGTATTTAGACTTTTTGTGCCGTGGCCATTAATTCAGCAGCGATGATTCCTGTAAATTAATACCGTGTCACTTAACAGTAATTCACCCTTTATTAGTCAAACAGAATTGCCAAGCTTATAATCGCTGAATCGATTCCAGTTCACATCATGCAGGCGATGGACTACTTACAATGGCCAAACGAACGGCCAAACCACACACCATTCATACCCGGGAACGAAAGATTAAAGACGAACCATATAATTTGGTGGCTGTCTGATTGATAAGTTCCAGTTTTGACTTTGACGAAGAGTTTCTCAAAATATAGTCGATGGCATCTACACAGATAATATTAGCCAGTTAACGCAAGAGAAATTTGACAGCTAGGGTGGATTGACTTCTGTATGCTAATAATAGAGGAAAGCTTTCCTCGTGAAAATTTTGAGCCTTAAGGTTGGCGTTTACCATCTTACTATGGAGTTACAATGGTGTTGTTATTATTCTCCAGGTTCAATTTAATCTGGCTTCAATTGAGTACAGTTTGTAGTTTCATGTGTCCAACTTTTAACATTTTTTTTTTCAAAGAACCAAATTGACTTCCTCTTTTGAATTTGGGTAATTAATTCAGACCTATTTGTCACATTTAACTAACGGCTTTCCTTTCTTTTTGATTCGCTTTATCACAATATGGCCCTAATAAATGTACAAAACATTTTAGTATCCGAAAACCTGCATTTCAAATATTATCTTTCTCAGTTTCTTTTATTATCCACATTTATATTTTCCACTTAATTTAATGCGTGAGGTTAATTTCTTACTCTACGTTTTGAGTGCCGTTGATTCACGAACGGCTCAGTAATGGCCATCTGACCAAAATCAGCCGATAAGTGAACAAGTGAGTCTTTAAAACTCCCAAAATCTGAATCGGAAAGACAAGGTCTTGAATATACCTTCTTAAGAATATTGCTTCTCGCTTGTTTATTGGAAGTTGCATATTATGCTAAGGTGTTTAAGCCGCCTATGTGAACACTCAGTATATTTTATTTACCATCAATCAGTCGGCTATCTTATTATTTTGAAGTAGCGCGGGTTTTATGGAAAGTACACTGGCATTATAACAATGTGGCATTTATCATTTTAAAAATATGATGTTTTCCAGAGGACTTCGCCGCTAAATTTATCCTCGTAAATT
>JAEMWC010000687.1:215000-305000 GCA_016490735.1 Pachyseris speciosa
TAATTCTGCCGAGAATATCGGAGAGTTCGGAGAGCAAATTTAGAATACTGGATAGATGAAGGAGCTTAGTTTCTAAAGATTAAGGGGCTTAGTTTCTAAAGAAAACTGTGGTGCTGCGTCGGTGGGGGAGTGAAACACGAAATTTAGCTGATCAAAGCAGTTGATAATGTAGATTGACCACCGTACAAGGATTCGAAAAGCTGACGTTTCGAACGTTAGCCCTTCGTCGGAGGAATTGTGGGTTGTGTATGGTTTATATACAGAAAATGGAGCTACGCTATTGGTGGTAACATGGTAACGTGAAAAACAGGAGTAAATTAATTGAATGAATAGCGCATGTTGATACCGTGGGGATTAAGAGTGCCGATTTGAAAGATAATTTTTTGCTCGAGATTTTTACGGCTTCCCGTGGTACCTTGTTGTAGGGAAAGGCCAGAGATGGACATGTGTTGTTTGGAATGGATAGGGAGATTTAAATGCCGAGCGACTGGTTTGGATGCATCTTTGTCATCTTTCCCAACATCACGTAGATGTTCTCGGAATCGGTCACCTAGTCGTCTTCCTGTTTCGCCAATGTATAATAACTTTTTCCATAATATACAGGTTATGAAATAGATAACATTTGCGGAGGTACACGTGAAACGATCAATTATCTTAACAGATCGGTTAGGGCGCGATATTTTGTCAGTGTTGTGAATGAAAGGACAAGTTTTGCATCGCGAGCGCGCGCATTTAAAGGTGCCAGGTTGTTCAGTTGGACCCAGTTGTTTTGAATGCGCTTCTGACTAGAACGTTACCTACATTTTACTCGCTTTTGAATGAAATCAGTGGAACGCTCGAAACGTCAGCTTTTCCAATCTCTTTACAGTGGTCAATTTACATTATCAACTCCGTTGATAAACCAAATTTTCGTGAAGAATACTGGGCCGCCTTAGTCCACCTGAATGACATGTGTCTGTTAATCTTGATGTAAGAGGCATATCACAGTTGACTTTATTGTTGTTCAGTGTATGGAAATAAGTGGCCCTGTATTCAGTGTATAGTCTTGCCAACTCTGAGTGTAAAACCAAGTGGAACTGGATTTAGTTTGGAAGAATTTCAGGAATTAGTATACGTCGCGATGACAAAGTTGTCCTCACTTTCCGGAAACTTAGAAGTGGCGTTATATTGTCCATTTTGTACCACCTTATAGTTTCTCCAACATACGTTAATCTTGTTATTTGTATCGTAATATAAACGCTTTTGCCCCTATTTCCAGTACGGTTAAGCGTAAGACGCAACACCTAAACATTTCTAACACTATTTTCAAACCGTAACGTTTGGCCGAACGGATGATTCTACGACGCGACCGCGCCTCAACATATCAATACTAGAATTAGAGCAAAGTTTGATCCACAGACGACAAATTAGCAAAATTAATACACTGTCAGGTATTTTCCACTCCAAGTTTTCGCATCTTTGGCATAGCTAACAACAATTATAGAACTTTTGGAAATCATAGTTTGGGTAACGTCTCTCGTATCCATGTATAAAGGCTTTTACTAAATTATCTGCCTCGTCTTAATTTTTCCTTGTTTTTAGCGAACATGGGGCTGGAACATTTCAGTACTTTTATTGGCAGATGAATGCATGTTGAAATAAACATACAGCGACATTCTGACAGATCATTAGGGAACTTAGCTACTTAGCGACAGATCATTAGGGAAGTAAAATGTTTTCTTTGTGAGAGCACTGTTTCATTTTGCTGTTTTATTGCATTTAAATATTGAAAACCGTTTTGTTACACACTGTGAACCAGCTTCGTCGACACTCAGTGAAAACGAATTTGAAATATTGTTGTGAACACTGCCGGAATAATTTGGTGCACTCGGTCGAGGCTTAACAAGGACTAGATCGCAAACCTTCATTTCAATCCAATTTTTCTCGTCGCGGAGAAAAACGAAGCAACCAGCTGCTGATACTGTCCCAAACTATGGCTGAAAATGGATCTTTGTGAGGAGTGGAGACAAAAAGAAATGCTGTCCTCGGAATCTCCATTTCTTTTTGCAATTTTTCAGTAATAGAGATATAAAAATGTTACGAACTGAGGACTGTATCGGTGAGGCATCATCCTTGACAAACCACCCAAACCTGTTGAAATGGAACGAGTATGAATGTGTAAATACGCTGACAACTGTACAGTTTATGAGAGAGTACCAAGTGGCTGCTCATCAAATATGCAGAAAGTCCTTGATGGCCTCCAGAGCTGGGCTACTACAAATAACATGCTGCTGAACCAAAAGAAAACTAAGGATATGTGGATTTCCTTCTGCAAAAATTCTATCGAGCCGGAAACTCTGCGAATAAATAACACACAAGTGGAGAGGGTATCCCAGTTTAAACTACTTGGAGTATGGCAGCAAAATAACCTACGCTGCAACTACCATGTCGAACAAATAATAAAGAAAGCCTGCAAGAGAGTATATCATCTACGTGAATGTAGGAAAGCAAGGTTGCCTAAGGAGGTTGGCATTATAGTTCATTGTACCAAAATCCGCCCACTCCTTGAATATGCGTCACAAGTCTGGGTTGGTCTACCACAGTATTTGGCAGACGACTTACAGTCCATACAAAACAGGTGTCTGGATATAATAGGTATATCGAGAACAT
The DNA here is from genome assembly GCA_016490735.1 of Pachyseris speciosa. Lineage (NCBI taxonomy): Eukaryota > Metazoa > Cnidaria > Anthozoa > Scleractinia > Pachyseridae > Pachyseris > Pachyseris speciosa. The sequence continues at coordinate 217,650 of JAEMWC010000687.1, forward strand.
CTCTCCCAGCGTTGGAGCAGAGACGAATGGAAGCAACAAAACGCGAATTGGAAAGAACGATAGAAGACACCAATCATCCCAATCAAGTATTCTTCTCTAAACCAAGTATAAGTCATAGGAACAATCTACGATCCAAACCTGGTCCAGCGGTCATACCAAGGTCTGGAACCCAAAGACATGCAAACTCTTTTTTTTTAGCAAGAGCCGCAAGGCTGCTAAATTCTTAAATGTATAGTACACTTATATATCTATATTTAAATTTATATTTATTAATTCCAGGTAAAACCGTGAGGTCTGGAAATCATTTTATTGTAATTTTACATTATTTCTTATACTGTAAATGCATTGTATTTCTTTGTCAAAGATGGATCAATAAAGTTATTATTAACCGGGATTCAAGATATCCCAGCAGACATTTTCACTTTAAACAACTAAAACAACACCGTTCTACATTTCCATAGGTGGGCTTAATAAGTTACTGAAGCACGATTTTTGTTTGATGAAATACTGCACTGATTTAGAAAGCCGACAACACCTCATGAAAAATTGCCTCCGTTTCAGTGATTATCACATAAATCTTCTCTCAAATAGAAAGATCGGAACAGAAACAAATAATAATAATAATAATAATAACAATATTAATAATAATAATGATGATGATGATGATGATGATGATGATGATGATGGTGATGATGATGATAAAACGTCTTTCTTAAATGTTCTTCACGGGTTTTCCACTTGAGACGCTGAGTTATTAAACTGTAACAATAAAATCCACCACCAATCGCTGATCTAAGAATTGTTCATATTTTGATCACGTGATGGAAATTTTAAGTTGAAGCAAAAAAGAAAAAAATGACAACAAGATTTTCATTCAGGGAAAGGTTCATATTTTTAGCTGCAAACCTTAAACTGCTTTTGTTGGGCTTTGTGCATTTTGCAACCCATGAAAACAACGGAACACGTTTTGAATTGTGAGACCGTTTTCCCACATACTCCAAGAAAGAATGATTCCCGGGAGCTTAACCTGAAGCACTATAAAATTGAGAATACTTAAAAAAATTAACAGGGCTTACTTATTTTCCATACATTAATTTCTATCCTTCAGGCTGCGGTATGGTTTCCAACAACACCCTGTTAAGTCCTGGATATCCTATCAACTATCCAAACAACATGGACTGTGCTTATTGGGTTGATATTCCACACGGCATGGCGATAAACATAACCTTTAACTATTTTGACTTGGAGTATCATCAATCCTGCGGGTAAGCCAAAAATAAATTGCTTTCACGGTATTTTTTTTACAGAATCTCAACTTCGTGATAATTTAGAATTACTGTGTTGTCTGTGGAAAGAAATTTCACTGTTGTCAGGGATTTGTCCCATCTAGTTTTGTAACGGTCTCAGACGAAACTCCCAGTTGTTCAAAATTATATGTGTTAACAAACCCACTCGTGTCTCTGTGGTTGGGTTTCTAGTTTCACGAATTCTGTATTCACTTATCTTCCTGGTTACATTTCCAAGGTTGGATTTGATCGAACGAAATTCCTTGAAAGACGCTTTACCTATAGGCTCAGTATACCTAGTCCAAAGGTAGAACTTTTGAGTCGCTAGACTACGAGCAGTCCCGCTTGTCGAGTGTGAGGCTAAAATCAAACCCATCGCGAGGAATTTAGCGGCGTGAAATCTCACTTCGCACGCTCTCTCTCCCGCGTCCAGATTTTGCGCGGCTATTTTCTTCTCGCTCGCCGAACTCATAAACAGAGATGAAAGAGGGACTGCTCGCAGTCTCTTGAATCGCCATATCCACACAGTAGTTGCCTCATGGTATCTTATTGTTTCCTTTCCATTCTATCATTACTCGGCCATAATGGTTCCCGGCGTACCCAATCAATTAAAATCGATAATCGATTACCAATCGATATAATCGATAATAATCAATCGGTTTTTGTGGGTTAGTTCTATTAATCAATGAAAATGGATAGCCACGAAGGAAGACCTCTTAATTGCTATCGATTTTTACCTATTGTTATCGATTTTCGATATTAATCAATTTATTGCTATCGATTAACATCAATTGATATCGATTATATCAATTATTGATTTTCATCGATTGGGCTCGCCGGGAATGGTTGGCTTTAAACGGTCAGAAACAAGAACACAGAACAAGCGCGACATGAAATGAATATGAAACCTCTAATAGATATATTTCATTGCAGACTAGACATATGTTATTAATTTATTGTTCCCCCTGTCATGTATTAGGCGGTTTCAGGGCGATTCGGTTGATATTATCATTAAGCGGGTAGTCTGGTTAAGTTTCAAGGAAATGTTGTAAGCAACTTTAAAGAAGCATAGCTCTGTAACAATTTTATAGAAAACAACGAAATTTTCATCAGACCTTCTTAGGAAAATGTAATTTGAGATGGATTAGCTAAAAATTAGTTAGTAATTAACTTTCGAATTTGGCATTATTTATTAAGGGTTGCTGTCTTGCCCCCATACATTTTTTGTACAGAATTCATTGAAAACGGCTGGCACTTTCCAGACATAACATTGATTACACTATGATCCTATGGAGCGAATTCGGGATAAGGTCATTAGTGTTGCCACGCCAACCAAATACTTCGTTATATGGCTGTAGAACAAACATCTGCTCAAGTATTTAACTTAACCCAATTTTGCTCCATAGGATCATAGCTTACATCTCAAAGACAGTTTGTGCCAAACTCCACAGCAATTGTACATAAATTAAAGGAAAAAATGGGTAGGGGCAGACTCCTACCACTGCAAAAGAGCAATTTTGAGAAAAATGCTGTTTAAGTTGGCATAAAGGAAAAATCATCTTTAAACCAATGCCATACCTCATGGAGGTGCTTATGGTATCAAAAAGCACCACAATTTCAGTTTTTAATTGTCTTGATACTTAATTAAAAAGAAACTTTACTACTGCTGATTAATTTTCGGACTACTAGTAGCTAAAAATTAAAGCCGCACCCCAGCAGTTTTCCAGTTGCGGCAGAAATCAGAAAGGTAACTCCATGATAGCTGCGAATCCTCCCCTGGACCAAGTGCCATTCAAACCTGACTGGTATTTCTGCAACAGTGGTGTTATTTCAAGGCCATCTTCCTCAAGATAATCTGTCATGCTTTTTCCCTGTTATTTTCAAGCATTGCAAGGACAACATCCTTGTGTGCTTCAAAGAACACACTCTCATGGTTGTACCAAGTCAATTCACAAAGGTTTGCAATGCTTTACTTTCCTATCCCAATTTCATAAGAAGCATAAGCTATCTGCCTGTTGATATCTTTCTCTGATTTGACTGTGGAACCGTATTGGTAGCGATGTGGTACCCATAGGCAAAATTTCTTCCAAACCACAGCTATCATAAACAGCAGACATGCTGCTATAGCAACTGAGACCAGAGCTGTGACTTTCACTCTCTACTATATCCGAACAGAGACTGAAAGAAACATAATGTATTTTATGATTAATTTTTAAGCGTCGCTTGTCCTAATGAAAACACACAATTTTGGATTACTGGTCCAGGATGATACGAATGCAAACTTGTTCACAAATCAATGTGATTTTTTATATCATTTTATCTGATGCACAGTCTTGGCTCATAATTACTGAATGAATTCTCTCCACAATCTCTCGAAGGCTTTCCATGTGTACAAACAGAGACACCCCTCTGCAACCGACATTTTAGCAGAAATACTCTCATCATATGTACTTTCATCGTCACTTTCCTGTAGCTTTCCATCCTTACCGACAATAAAGCGTGATCTCCACTGTACGTCTCTTCGCTGCATTTTCGGCGCTCTTTTTGTGCTTTGGGATTCCTTTAAAAGCTTTTCTTTTTAAAACTATTACTTTTTTAGAATTCGTTGTTTTACGCCAGATCAGGCTGGATTTTTCGCTTATAAACTGAACAAGCTGATACACATTGCTAGCCGGTTCTGTATGTCACAAATCCAGCGGCGTCGACAAAACCAGGATCGGATCGGATCGGATCACGGATCGGATCACGGATGGGAAAAAGTAATAAACAAAAAGTATATTACAGTGAACATTTATGCGGCGCGAATTCGCATGATTGCCGACCAGAACGGCGTCAGACGGGTCGAGGACGTGCGTTTCCATTACAGTCTGGAGGCTTTTGTTTGGGATGTTTCAATGACAGTCGACCAGATTTTAGACTAAAAGACATTTTTTTCGAAAATTTAAGACCGAATTCTATTCTAAACACTAAGAAAAGTCATTTTAAGAAAACGCCTGCCCTCCGGGGGTTTCCTAAGAGCTCCGCTGGCGAATTCGCGCCGCTGAAAAAAATACTTGTCGCTTTCCATATAAAATAATTTATCAACGAGCATATTTTTGGTCACGGTGGTTAAAGTAGATAATTATTAAAAGAGCCAAGGGGTTTGTAAAGATTGTTATAATATTACAATACGAAAAATACGTGATGATTTCACAACTAGACGGCCAAAATTATTGTGCGATCTCTAAGTTCAGGACTGAGTTCCATATACTCGTGGAATTTAAGTCTTTTGGCGTGTAATAATTGCGATTTAGGTAAAGAGAGGAGCTGGGCGAGTTCATAGAAGAAGCCAACATGGATTTAACTAAATAAATCGCTCGCGTACACTACACTTTAATCGTCACATCTAAAAAACGTTACTCTCCACCTCGTTTTTCGTCTCTTCTCTTGCCCTTGATAAAACAATATCAAATATAGAAAAAGTAACGAGTGAGATGATAGTAAAAAAGATATTATAACTGAATGATAAAATAATGCGTACCTTCCGCTTGCTTTCGTCCATGGCGACAGCCGTGAAGGTGACTACATGTCGGGAAATTATTTTCCATGGCGGGAAATCACTTTCAGTAGGGCCTGAGCTCCAATATGTCACGCAATATGTCACAGTATGTCGGCATTTCTCCAATGTTCATTGTAATATACTTTTTGTTTATTACTTTTTTCCCACCCATGATCTGATCCGTGATCCGATCCGATCCGATCCGTAATCCGGTCCGCGATCCGATCCGTGATTCGATCCGTGATCTGATCCGATCCGATCCGATCCTGGTTTTGACGACGCCGCAAAACCAGCCCCATGTAAATGTTGAGTGAGGAACCTGGCCTTAGAAAGCTATTGAAATATTGGAATGGGATAAGGACCACTGGAAACGGGATTTGGAAGCCATTTTAGCGAGAAATCACAGAGAATATTATTCACTTATCATTCCGTCTCCAAGGCAACCAATCAACATTGGGAGATAAAGTTGCGCAAAAAGTAATTTTTTCAGCTTTTCTAGGTCAATTTATCTGTAAAACACTTCGAAACCTTAAAGTAGAAAGATTGAACTGTACTTTTCATGTGAAAAAGAAAAAATGGTTAGAGGACAGAAAATTGACAAAAAACATGACTAGACTGCCCCTTTAAATTCGCATAGAAACACTATTAGGTGTTTTAGGTGGTTTCAACGTGATTCGGTTGATATTATCATTAAATTCGCATAGAAACACTTGTGATTAGTATAGGTAATCCTATGATTTTGAGTGTAATTTAGAATAAATAAGCACGAGTAAATTTTTTCAAAGACTAACAAAATTGCACGAGCCCCGTAGGGCGAGTGCAATTTGTGGTCTTAGAAAAAATTTACAAGTGCTTATTTATTCCAAATTGCACGAGAAAAATCATGTGATTACATATTAATAATATACACGAAAAAATTGTGTTGCATAAGCAACGCAGGTGAACCACGTGCAAAAATAATTTATTCATCACGCGCAGGTCAAAACAACAGTTTAGTCAATGTTTTTAAAGTTTTTAGGCTGCAAAAACCATCTGAAAAGTTGTATGCTATAGCTATAAGGCTGCTTCGTTTTTCAAGTGTCTATCAAATGCTGTATAATTATTACCTTCAGTATTTCTGGTTCATAATCTTCGTCTTGTTTGTTGTTGTCTCCTCGGCGTAAAATGGCTTGAGCAAAGTGTTATTCAAGTTCAACGGGCTCATAACTTTCCATTTCTTCGGTAATTCCCTTCTGTAGACATCACTTTCTTCAAACAGACAGCCGAAAAGCAGTCCTCGGCCATTGTTTGATGCTGTATAATCATTACCTTCAGTGTTTCTGGTGCATAACCTTAGTCTTGTTTGTTCTTGTTTTCTCGACGTAAAACGGCTTGAGCAAAGTGTTTTTAAAGTTCAACGGACTGATAACTTTCGATTTCTTCGGTAATTTCCTTCTGTAGACATAACTTCCTCCAAACAGACAGCCGAAAAGCAGTACTTTTCGCACCGTGCTCGTTTTTAGAACTGTTTTCAACTCCTCTGCGAAAGGAAAGCTGCTCAAAACGTCGGCCATTGTTTGATGTTTTTCACAATTTTCAACGCGGCTCGAACTTACCGCGAACTTGTTGCTATAGAAACAGCAACGATTTGATTGGCTCATTCAAATTTCTATTGTTTCTAAGCCAATCAAAATACATTTGTAATTGCACTGTGTTACAGCTTTGCACTCGTGTTACACGTTTTTGTACTGTGTTACAGCAAAACTGCACTGCTTTTTTAGCCAATCAGAATTGAGTAATTTTTTCGTGTATATTATTAATGCCATTATAAAACGGTTTATCGGTTATTGTAAACACTCCCTATGCGGTGTTTGAGGCTGAAGTCCTTTCCGTATTTCCTTCGGGAAACTCACTACAATTGATTCCTTTAATTGAAATTTCAGAGCTTTATTCGGTGACTTCGTCTTTATGTTAGTTTTAGACAGAAAACCTTAGAGAAATATATCTGAAACTAGTGCAACGTAAACTGAGAACAAAGGAGTCAAAAGTGCCAGGGAACTGAATGTGGATTTCCAAAAATTATATGTTCCAGCCTCATTTGTTACCCGGTATATATTTATTTGTATGTTTGTTAATTCCATTAGTGAATTTCCTTACGTATTATTAATGTTTTAATCAATGTGATATATTTTTCGGTCACTGAATGCTTTCCTGAAAGTTCGACAAGGTCAAAAAGTAAACGGGTTTTAGCTTTACATAACTATGAGTTATTTCTCATCTCATCTTATCATGGGCATAAACGTTTTCTTGTCAACAGGTACGACTACTTGAGCATTAGGAATGGAATAACAAGCCGTTTGGTAAATATTGTGGTGTCCGCTCTGGAAAAACTGTTTTTGTCACTGGACGTTATCTGAAGATATCCTTTCATTCAGATGACAGAGTGAGCAGAACGGGATACAATTTATCTTTCTCTGCTATTGCTGTTTCTGGTAAGTACAGTGAGAGTAGTATAGTGTTTGGGGGTACGAAATCAATTGATCTCGTTTTCCCCAAACACTATACTACTGCCTTCTGGTCTCGTATTCTGGAATATATAGTTATTTAATTTGATGGAATATATAGTTATTTAATTTGATGGAATATATAGTTATTTAATTTGATGGAATATATAGTTATTTAATTTGATGGAATCTATAGTTGTTCAATCTGATGGAACCAAGGTCAGCACACTTCATAAAATGCGTGACTTTCTCGGAAAAATCACCAAGCGTGACATTCTCGGAAAACAGGGAATTAGTCATCACCTATAGCTATTATTTCTCACGTGACGTCATGTGTTAGTTGCATAAAGAAATAATATCTCACATAATATTATAGAATGAGTTGTAATTCAGTAATCCACAATGAATTAAAGAATATGGGAGAGTTCACATGTTCTTTTTGTGATCAGCTATTGGTCAAAGTTGTTAAAAGTGTGAAAGCACCTTGCTGTGATAATCAGAGAATGTTTAACGATGATGGTGAAAATGTTTGTCTAAATTGTGGTTCAGTCTATGGTTATGATTATTGTAAGGAGTACGTTGACTTTCATAATAATATGTATAAAATAAAGCGAAAATCTGTATATCATCGGAAGTACCATATTGAAAATGTGATAAATGGTATATGTCGCAAGAATAGATTTCAAATTTCAGTAAAAGATAAGGGTAAAATATTGAAAATATTCGAAGAGATAGACACTATCCTCCCTTCGGTGAATAAGAATCGTAAAAGAATGATAAGCACCAAATTTATGCTTAAGCAAATATTCATAATGCTTGATCTACCATTTGATGAAATAATAGTTACAAGATCAAAGAAGACATTAAAATTTTATGATCGATATTGGGTTGAGATTCTATTGTTGAGATTTGATAAGATTATTCGTATTATCAAGCAGTGAATTTTTCATCATATTTCAGTAGGTACTTATCAATAATTGGACTATTATCAGTCACATAATCATCGATATTCTTCATTGAGATTTGTATACTTGAAGCATCAAAATCACCACTTCTCAACTTGTCTTTTATTGAATTGAGTAGATGTTGATAGCTTTGATAAGCATATGTGCAATTTTGGATTTTCAAATCTAGGTTTTTATGCTTCATCCACCCTTGTATCAAAAGTGATGCTGTACTGATGGCTACCAAACTAACACCACCGGTTGCCACGCTTGCAGCAAGACCACCTGTTGCAAATATAATAGACGCTGAATTACCAGCTAATTTCCATTTTTTGAACCGTTTAACCGCCTGTTTATGAGCCCAACACTTTCTGTGATATGTTCGGTAATAGGATTTTAATTCATTTACCTGATCTTCTGTTAATTCATCTGAAATATGATTCCAGTTGAATATATTCTTACGTTTGACTGACATATATATCATTTATACAATAATTCTATTAAAAATACAATACAGTATTCCTGACATCTGGCCGCATAATGGAGAACTTTTACTATTTTTTGTTGCTAGGCAATCAGGATATGCATAACTATATCCACGGCCCAATGAATAATCATTGTAAAATCTTCCATATGCATCATGGAGGATAGCATGAGTCTGTAATACATCAATCCAACCAAGAGTATGTTCTAAGAAGTTTGATAAACAACCGCTTCCGGGACCAATAAGGCCTATGTCTGCGTGAGATTTTATGATATCATCTATAGTAATATATCCTTCGAAATGCTTGTGGTATAAAAATTTGTATGCAAGACAGGATTTTAATATAGAATCATCTAAATTGGGGTAGTCTTTTTTGTAAATCTTGAAAACATAAGATACATATCTCAATAAGTCTTTCATATATCAGTTGTTTAGACAAAAATTTAAAGATCAAAATAATCTTCAATGAAACGATACATATTTCTCAGTTCTTGGTTAGTTAGTGATTTCTGCCAAACAGCAAAAGCATAAAGATCCATTTCACAAAAATTAATTGCAGAACCATCTGTATGAACTTGACAACCAATAAACATTTCTTGTGCACTACCAGTCAATGTTACTGAAATTGATCCTGTTCCAACTGGTGTCATTGATGAAATACCTCTGAAAAATTCCATATTATGACCATCAACTCGAACAGTAAAAACTTCAATATTTCCCGTCAGATTGGCCAAAGAAGAAACAGCGAGTCTTCCATTTGATGTAGAACCGAAATCAATATAACATACTCCATCAATCCAAGGCAGATGAACACCAAATCTAACAACACCCTTACCCCATTGAAATTGTGATTGATATTTTGTTTGTTTTGTGTTTGCAATGATTATAACAGTACAAGTATTTCCACTCCGTCCAGCAACTTTAGAAACATCAAATGAACTGTTCTCCAAGTAGTCATCACTGCCATCAAAACGTATGAAAAACTTTTTCTTGACTGAATCTCTCAGTAACAATGGTTTTTTCGAATTAGAAGTTTGTGTAAAAGTGACATTATTAACAGGATCCAGCCAACTAGAAACTCTATCATCAGCATCAGTTGTCAATACAGACAGAGATGGTATCAAAGCAATTGAAATTCCATCAAGAACAGGTATACCAGGCAGTGAATTTGAAATAACAAAAGTTGCTCTATCTAACTTCAAATCTAGTTGTTTTTTTGTTACACAATCATCATCCGATGTTCCTTCATTAACATTTGTTATTTTATTTCCTCCAATATCAAAATGCCCATCTTGTGTTAATGTAAATCCATCACCTTTGGGGCCAACAGAACCTGAAACACCTTGTGGATCCTGTGGGCCTTGTGGACCAATTAGACCTATATCACCTTTATCACCTTTATTGTCTTGATTTTGTGGAGAATTGAAAACTCCCATTATAATATTATTTTAGATTAATTCATAATTACTTCAAGTGTGAATGCTGTATCAAATTCTCTACTATTGGGATGTGAATAGTCAATTATAAGATAGCCTCTCGATAATGATTTGTTGATGTTGACCGTTGTGATGTTTCTACTCAAAGAAGATTGTCTGTGTTCATAAATAGTTGCTGGTAATGGCAAAGGCCCACCACCTTCAGCTTTTGTCTTGAAATAAAATATTCCGGGTTTTGTTCCTTGTATGATATACATTTTCTTAATATAAAAGTTATTGTTATGAATGACTAAAAAATCAGAGCCATTTATCAATACAGGCTTTAAAGCATTCTTATTATGTCCTTGTTTGGCTTTGACAGAGCAATTTAAATATTGTATTTGACCGATTATTCCATTCCCATTCAAATTTAGATCACCTCCTAATTTCGGCCTGTAAAGAGCAAATCCTCCGAGATCGAAAGCTGTTTCCATAATTACACCTGTAACGCTTGAACGAAATAGATTCAAACTATTATTATGAATTCTATAGCCATTCAGATTTAAATCACCACCAAGTTTAGCCTCACTTATAAGAAAGCTGTTCATATTAATATTATTTAGCATTGTCAATTCACCATTTTGACCGTCAAATAAGTTTGATGAATTATTAATCAAAGCATGTCCATTCAAATCTAAATCAGTTTGTAATTGTATTTTTTCATTCACGATTTTATAAGCTTCTGCGAAGTCGTAAACACTTGATGGAACGTCTACAGCTTCAAAATCAATACCATATGCAACACAATGAACTTTGTACTTATTTGGATAAGTTGGGTTAGCATTAATATGAATCGTACAATATAAATATTCAGGTGGTGAACTTACTGAAGGTTTTTCAATCCATAATAAATATCTCGAATGATCTTCATTTCTGTTATCAAATTTTCTCCCTACAGTTTTATGAATTGTAATTCCACCAGTTGCACTGAATGTTACACTACTAAGACTCATTCCTTCATAATCAGGAAATAGCCATTCAAGAATGAAAGTGTATTTTCCATCTTTTATTGTATACATATTGAAACCAATTCTAGCTCTGTAAATATGATTAGCTTCTTTATTCAAGTCTATATCAATGACCTTTTTTGAAATCAAATGTGGTGAACGAGGTAAATTGACATATCCATTAACTTTCAAGCCATATTCAGTACTGACTTCATCGATATCATTCATCAAATATTTGAAAGCATTCTTTGGATGAGAAGCAGATGAAATATGACTTTTTTCTAATTGATCTAAATTTACGGCATCGGTTTTATTTGTTCCTTCTTTTAAGTTAATGATTTTATGCCCTCCAAGTTTCATATCCGCTGCCATCGCATTTGTTCCATTCAATAATAAAGTGTTCGCTCTCATAGCTATTCCAGCTCGATTTAGAACTCTGAAGTTCACAGCATCAGTTTCATTCGAAGGGTCCGCTAAATTCGTCACTCTATTTCCACCCATGTCCAAGTTTCCATACATTGCATTTGTACCTTCTCTTCGAAGAAAATATTCGTCAGTATATCTTTTCGTCACTGCGTCGTCTGCGTGGACAGGTGGAGCAAGATCAGTAATGGCATTGTTGTTCATATTCAGATTTTGTTGTGCAATCGTATCGAGTTTGGTTTGCAACCTCTGGTCCACATAACTTTTGTTTACAGCATCTTGTGGGTTTGAGGGGTTATCCTGCAGGTTGAGGATTTTGTTTAGTTTCATGTCAATATTACTGCCAAATGCAACATAGCCGTTTTCAATTTCATAAGCTGGGTCATGGAGAAAGTAAGACAAATTGGTATGATAGCCATAGGCCCCATAAACGATGATATGTGTTTTGTGTTAGACGCAGGAGCTGTGCTGGAAAGTTCCACCTGTATTGCCGCTTGACCACCACTTGTTTTTTCTATCTGGAAAAGTTTTTTCATGTAACCATCAACGTGTGGAGTTTCAGGAAAAGGTTTTTGAAATGGCTGTCCCGCATCTCGTATATTTACAGTTGGAATGAATAAATCGACTGTTGCACTTCTTGGATCAGATGGTGAGTAAAACTCAACAACAAAAGTGTACTGACTGTTTCTCAAAGATGTCAAATCAAAACGAATTTTGGATGTAAAGTTACCACTATGTGAAATGATAAAAAACAATGAGGACTTATTTATGTGGTATGGTGATCTATCAAAATTCTCAATTTGAAGGTTTGTTGCATCACTGACTGCAGAAGACTTGGATATGTCTTTTAACAGAAAAGCGAATGGGTTGCGTTGAGTACCAGATGCAGAAAAAACAAGGTCATCAACATACTTTTTGTTGGCAGAATCTTTATCAGAGTTTGGAGATCCAACATTTGTTATTTTATTGTCATCCATGTCCAGATCACCAGTCATTGCAACACTTCCGTCTTTTTTAAGAAATGGTGAAACATCAATGCCAGTAATTCCAGCAATTTCGGTATCAACATACCCCTTTGTGGCTGTATCATTGTTTGCTGTTGGCGCTGCTACATTAGTCAATTTGTTACCTCCAAGATTCAAATCAGAAGTCATCGCAACGCTTCCATCTTTTTTCACAAAGTTATTATTGAGATATGTTTTATCCGCTTTACCTATTGTAATATCATCAACGTATTTTCTATTTGCACAGTCTTGTAGAAGTATAGGGCTTGCAACATTAACTATTCTATGAAAACTCATTTTAAGCTCACGATCAAATACAATTCTTCCTTCTTCTATTTCAAAAGCTGGGTCGTGAATATGTGATAAAATGATATTAGAAAATCCATAAACACCATAAACTATGACATGATGTTTGGCATTATTTTTAAATATGGTGAGATCAACAATAATTCCATTGATGTCTGACCAACTCTCGTTTTTTCAAGGAAGAATATTCTCTTAAGATAACCATCAACAAGATGAGTCTTTGGAAATGCTCTTTTTATTGAATCCTTTCTTTCAATTAAATTAGATGACAGATTGTCGTCATCAACTGTTGCATTGTTTGGATTACCATCAGTATAAAACTCAACAACTAAAGTGTACTTTGAAACTTCCAATTGTGTCAGATCAAAACGAAGAACAGTTGTAAGACCAGCAGAAGGAATAACAAAAGACAAGGCTTTTTTATTGAAATTGTATGGGCTTTTATCATAGTCTTCTAATCGCAGATTATTCGCATTTCTAAGAATAGTTGTTTTTGATACATCTTCAAGAAGAAATTTAAATGGATTAACACGTGTTCCTTCAATTGATAAAACAGCATCATTAACATATCCCAAGTTAGCAGAATCATAATGATTTACTGGATCACCAACATTTGTCAAACGTTTATTTTCAATGTCATAATTACCATCTTGTGTTAATCTAAATCCATCACCTGTTTCACCTTTATTACCTTTGAAACCAAATGGACCTCTATCACCTTTATCACCTTTTGGACCTCTTTCACCTTTATCACCTTTTTCACCTTTGGGACCAATTGGACCAGCCGGGCCTCTTTCACCAGTTTTTGTTTCATCTTGATCTAGTGGAGAATTAAAAACTCCCATTATATCATCTTGTTAGATTAATTTTCTTCATCACTGCTTTCATCTTCCGAGAATTCAGGTGGTATGGTTTCATAGATGACAGGTAGTCTCTTATTGTTTTTCAATACTTTTTGTGTCCTCCTGTATACTTCCATTTTGATTTTTTCAGCGATTTCAAATGGTGTTTCAACAGCAGCGTCAGGTTTGATCAATTTTTCGATTCTTTCTGTTCTGGGATTCTCCTGTTTTTCTGGATTTTGAAAATTATTGATTGCCATATAATATTAGATTAGATTAAACAGCACCATAAAAATTCCTCTTGATTGTTTTCATTGGCTTGTCAACATAACAGAAGGAATAAGGTTTCTTGGTGGCTTCAATGTATTTCTTCTTGTCTATTCCAAGTTCTTGTGCAATCAAGTTCCTTTCTCTTGAGGATGGGAAATCATAAAGGCAGAAGTGACTGCAATTGAGTCTGATTGATTTTGGGCATCCATAGAATGACTTGTGTGAGATATATGACTGAACAGTTCTTGTGTCTTCCCTGAATGAAATAGCTGATTATCTGATCTTGTTTTTCAGTGACAAAATCATCAAAAACAACCAATCGCTGCAAATCTGTGTCTTTTATTTGTTCAACTGGCAATATCTCTTCTTGACTGCAAACCAAGGCAGGATATCCAATGTGACTGCTTATTTCATCCATTACTTTCCGCAGATATTTGTACTTGTCTTGATCCAAATTTTTTGCATAAAGATGTATCTGATCATAATAGACCAACGGTTCCATAATCAGATGCATGAACAATGTTGTCTTTCCAGATCCAGAATTACCAGCCAGCAGCATCCTGAAAGTGTCTTTTGGCATATACGGATACAACTGTCTGAATGAATTATTTGAATTCCCTGAATATCATAATTAGGGATTTCCATATGTAAATAGTTTAGATTAGTCTAACACAATTGTATATGGATATAGAACGAATGAAAAGGCTTCTAAAAAGTGGAATTGAAGCCGGAAATAAAACTAGAGAAGTTCGTGATGTTATCAAGACTTATGAATACAGAAAACAGGATGCTTATGATACAACATCAGAATTACTGAAACCCTCTATTGATGTCCAGAAGAGTGTGAAAGAAAGTGTTGACAAAAAACAGGATGAAGTCATTAAACAGTTGAAAAAAAATCAACAGGCTTTAACACAAGGACTTGATGATGTTATTGAAGCTAATCGCAGAGCAATTGTATTTAGTCAGGAACTTCCTTTAGCAGTTGAAGGACCTGAAGAAGAGGTTTTGACACACAACATATTAGCGATCGATAACAATTTCGATAGAGATGATAGAATCATATTAAGAAATCACAATCTTTTGAAACCATCCGAATTAACTCAAGTCGCCCCACAAAAACTTCTTGAAGAAAGGGAGAAAGCTGCAGAAAAAGCCAAGGATATGGGAAGAAGAAAAAAAAAATCATTCACTCCAGAAGAAAATGAATCTCATAAAAGAGAAATACAAACTTTGAAGAAATATAGAGATACGATTTCAGATGTATTAGCTTCTTACAAATACAAAACAGGGAAAGGAATGGGTTCAAGGGATGTATTTTTGGGTGACATGCTTTCACGTTTACAGTTGCTTGGTGGATCTATTTCAGCCGGCAACAACAGCAAAAATGTTCAAAATGAATTCACAAAAATATTGCATACATTGAACAGACTGGGAATCCTGAAAACCGGTGAGTTGAATAAAATAATGATGAAATATCTAATGTAAAAGTATATGACAGAAATTTCATTACGATTCAACAGTAAAAACAGAGACAAAATTGGTGTCAGCAAGAGTCATGATTTTGAAAAAAGATTCAATACACCTCTTAAATTAACGAATGATTTAAAATATGAAATGGCTGTGAATGTCATCAATATGACATACAGTTGGTACAATATCAGAGATATTTTTGGGAATAATCAAATGAAATACAGCTATGACAAAGGTGTAAACTGGGAAACAATAACATTCGTTAACGGGATGTATTCATACGACGATATCAATAGTTACATTCATGAGTATATGAGAAAAAACAGCCATGTACTGAATCCATCTGAAACAGACAAATCAAAATTCCTGTATGGTATTAACATGTATTTCGTTTTGTCAACATATCGCATTTTGATTGAACTCAATGAAAATTATCGTGTGGATCTGAGGAATCTTGATTTCAGAAAACTTATCGGTTTCGATTCAAAATTAGTTCCAGCCACAGAATATGGAACAAATCTACCTGATATTACAAGAGGAGTAGATGAAATTTATATCAATTGTGATTTGGTGACAGATAGCATTGTTGATGGAAATAGCACAAATACAATCGCTGTTATTCCTGTCACAGATCTCGTTAGAAGTTTACCTTTCACTTACAAACCTCGTTTTCTTTCATGGAATCCAGTCTCAACACATAATATCAGCTCAATACGCTTTTATGTCACAGACTCTTCTGGAGCTCCAGTCGATTTGAATGGGATAGATTGGTATATTGAGTTATTCTTGAGAGAGACAGAATTATAAAACCTAATAGTATATGAAACGGTTTGAGTTTAAAAAATATGAACAACATGGTGAAGGTATTGTGACTGATATGATCAAAACAGCTGGAAAAAAAGCAGCAACAACAATTGGTGAACATGCTGGCAAAAAAGCTGGCGACAAAATCATAGAACTTTTGAAAAAGAGAAAGAGTGGAACTGAGAGTGTGAGCCAGACTGGTGGTTTAATCAAAAGAAAGAGAGGTCGACCACGTAAAATAAAATAACTTTTATCTAACACAATAATATATGTCAAACTATCGTGACTCAAAATATATCGAAAGATATGAAGATGTAGTGTTCGAACTAGAGACAGCACTTAATACTGTGGTAGCAAATGGTGATCATCAGAAGAAAACAGGTTACCGTTTCGTTGTTGATAACAGTGGAGAGACTACACCATTTGACTGGTATAATGCCCGTTTCAATGTTATTTTCATTGTAAAGAAGCTTGCAGATGGAGCTGACATTGCTGCAGGAGATCGAAATGGTATCGTTAATTCAGTTCACGCTCTTATAAACACCATTAATGTGAAAATGAATGGTCTTGATGTTTATGAGTGCCGAGATGCCAACCAAGCCACAAATATTAAGTCATTGCTTGAGTATTCACAGGGTTATGCTGTAAGTCAGGGAACCAATGAGTTCTTCTATCTTGACGACAAAAGACAAGCTGATGATAGAGTTGCCCAGGTGGCTACTTATAACAAAGGTTTCGCAGCTCGCAAAGCACTGTTGAATGGTGCAAATGGTGAAGTAAATGCAGAGATAGCATTGAACAGATACGGTTTTTTCAAGAGCTTTTGGGATGAACTCATGCCTAACTCAAAAGTAGAGGTGAAATTGACACTTGAGAGTGATGCCAATTTGATTTGGCAAGCTGCTGATGATTGCCGTGTGGTACTAACTAAATTCCAGCTAATAGTTCCTCGCATTGTTTTTAATTCTGCGGGAAAGTCCTTATACATGAGCAAGTATCTTGACAACAGAAAGTGGACTTACATGAGAGAACTGGTTGAGAGAGGCAATTCAACAAGACAACAGACTGCCAATTTCCGTATTTCCACAGCAATAAACAAACCCAGGCATGTCTTTGTATTCATCATCAATGATGCAAGTGATGCATCTCAGACAGCCAATAAATTCTTATACAACACATTCTCAGTTGCAAATAACCGAACTTTGACTGATTGTTATCTTGAGGTTGGCAACGGAAATGATTATCCAGAGCTTCGTTATAAACCATCAACAGAACCAACAAGAGTATTTAGAGATGTTTTGAAATATGTTCAAGCTGTAAACGATTTCAGTGAAAGTACCCTTCTCAACAGGGGCAATTTCGGTACAATATTCCCTTTTGTTTATTTCGATCTGACAAAACAGAAACAGGATATTAAAGATGGAATGACAAAACTGACTTTCAAATACACTTTGAGTGCTGCAACAAATGCTGATTACAGTGTGTATGCACTGGTCCTCTATGAGCAGGATATTGAGATGAGAAAGACTGATGGAAAATTAATTCTGAGATCAATGTAAATTAAATAAATTAAATGATTGTTTTATATTAAATACAATTTAGTATAAACATATATTATATGACTACTTATCATCCTCATGGAGTAAGACTTTCAGGAAGTCAGAAGGAAAGGCTTGCAAAAGCTATACAAACAAATTCACCGGTAACATTGAGACTTAGAGTTGGAGATCTCACTGGAGGTGATCAAATGATGTTGACAAAAACACAGATAAAAAAATTAGCCAAAGCACAGAGAAATGGAACAGGTGCTGATGTAAAGATATCCAAAGCACAGATCAGAAAATCAGTCCAAGAAGGAGGCTCTCTTTGGTCCAGTCTTTTTTCACTTGGAACTAAACTTCTGCCTTATGCTGCCAGAGCTGCATCAAAAGCTATCCAGCGTTGGCTACAGGTGCAATAAGTCAACTTGGCAGTCTTGGTATTGACAAATTATTTGGCAGCAAGAAAGGAAGTGGACAAAAAGGTGGTTTTATGATTCCTAATAATAATCTGCCTCAATTACTGAGCTTAGGTAACTTGCTCACAAAAGGACAGCTATCACAGATAATGAGCAAATTGCAGTCTGGTGGTGATGTTGTTATCAGACCCACAAAAGCGCAGACTGGACGGGGGATTGCGTCAATTCTTGCAAGCATTGGTATTCCTTTAGCCATAGAAGCAATTAGAAAATTAACTGGAAAAGGTTTGCATGTTGAAAGCAGCCGTCCAAGACGGTCATTACCAGTTCATGTTCCAGATTCCATTGCAAAAAATAAAAGTGGTGGGAAACATGCTATGATTCCATGGCAATCCCCTCCTGTTTTTGGTACATGGGATAACCCAATAGGCATGGGAATGAAAAAAAAAGAAAAACCAAAGGAAAAGGACTTCTACTGGGCAAAAACAGTCCATTCAATTCAATCCCCATACTAGGAACCATTTTGTAAATAAACCCTTATCCAACTTTGATTTAATCAATTGGGTTAAACAACTTGGAATAAAACATTTTAGAGGAGTATTTTCAAGAGACAATCTGCCGAACCTGATGAGAAACAATGAATGTGGGATAGTCAATCTTGATTCCAAAATTGGACCTGGTACTCATTGGGTTTGTTATAGGAATTTCAAAAATGATAAATACTGTGAATACTTCGACTCTTTCGGTTTAATGATGCCAACAGAAGTACAGAAATACATGGCTGCAAGCGGTAAACAACTTGAATACTCTGGTGATGAGATACAAGAAAGGGAATCAGTATTATGTGGATATTGGTGTTTGTACTATCTTCTTGAGAGACAAAAAGGCAGATCCATTCTTAATACAATACATAATGCTGAATTTGATCCAACAGACACAAGAGTCAATCACAGATTCATCATAGACTACTTCAAAAATATCTAACTTAATGGTATAATGGTAAAATCATATTGTGTGAAACAGAAGAAGCAGACTGAGTGTGTACCAGGAAGTGAAAGATATCAAAAGACAAAAAATGGTCGAACTGTGATGAAATGTACTTGTGCTGAATGTGGAATCACAAAGACTAAATTTGTCAGAAATCGGGGAAACTGAATAGCCCGTCTGAAGGGGCGGGCATACTAGATTCAGCCGCAGATATGGCGCTAACAGGATTCTTAGAACATGGAGTCCCTTATTTAGCAAAGAAAGGTGTAGAAATGGGAAGATATTATGCTTCTGAAGCAATGAGAAATCCAAAGCTGCAAAAGAAATTAATTGACAAAGGACTTTCCCTCGCAAAGCCTGCAATCACAAAGGTTGGTAAAGAAGGCTTAATGCAATTGAGCACTGCTATTAGACCCAAACGCTCTGACAAGAAAAAAATGTATAAAACAGATATTGCTGGAGTTGATTATACACGTGGTGGCTCATTGCTTGGAGATATCATGTATGCAAAACCAGAAGATATACAAAAATGGGTAGCTAAAATCAATAAAATGGGAGGCGCGATTGATATCCATAAGGTAATTGGCAAGCTTCCTAAACCAAAAGCAGGTTGGACACCAAGTAAATATAAATATATGGGACCATACAATCCATTGCATGAGCAGTTGGAATATGATCCAAATACTGGCGAGGTCTTGAAATGGAATGTACAACCTTACAATAAGGTGGATGAAATAGCAGCTTACCACGATATTTGTTATGATATGGGAAAAAATAAAGGCGATTGTGATAGAACAATGGTCGAGTCACTAGATCAAATACCATATGGTGAGATGCCAAAATGGGGTCAAACAGCTAGATTCTTAATCGACAAAAAACAGAAACTTGGTCTCGGTGTTTCAAAAAACGGAAAAAGCCGTCGAGTGAAGAAAACTGGCAAGAAAAACTAGCTGATGAATTACATGCACCCATAAAACGAAATTTCACTCGGCGGCGTGTGATTGTAAATAAAATTGATGAAATATGGGCAAGTGATCTAGTTGAAATGCAACAGTTCAGTAAATGGAATAAAGGTTATCGATATCTTCTTATGGTTATTGATGTCTTCAGCAAATATGGTTGGATTGTCCCATTGAAGGATAAGAAAGGTGAATCTGTCACTGAAGCATTCAAATCAATATTCAAGGAAGGTAGAAAACCACAGTATTTATGGGTCGACAAGGGAAAAGAGTTTTACAACAAACACTTGAAGGACTTGCTAGAGAAACATAGTGTACAGATGTACTCAACTGAGAATGAAGAGAAATCATCAGTAGTTGAAAGATGGAATAGGACAATTAAATCCAAAATGTGGAAGCAGTTCACTGTTCAAGGTAATACACAGTATTTAGACATGTTACCAAAATTAGTGAAACAGTATAATAATACCAAACATTCAAGCACAAAGATGACACCCGTTGAAGCATCTGATAAGAGGAACGAAGGAACTGTTTACTTCAATTTGTATGGCGATATGAAAACATTAAAACAGAAACCAAAATTTAAAATAGGTGACAAGGTCCGAATATCCAAGTATAAACGGAATGTGTTCGACAAGGGCTATACACCAAATTGGACTGAAGAAGTATTTACAGTTGATAAGATCCAATACACTAATCCACTCACTTACAAACTAAAAGATCTCAACGATGAAGAAATACAAGGGAGTTTTTATGAAGCTGAATTATTGAAAGCCAGACAGGATGTATTCCGTATTGATAAAGTCATTCGCAGAGATTACAAGAAGAAACAAGCTTTGGTGAAGTGGAAGGGTTACAGTGACGAATTTGACAGTTGGATCCCGTTCAAGGATTTAAAAGACATATTATAAAGAGAAAATTATCTAACATATATGTGAGTAGACCCTACAGTATATCTGTTATTTGCTATTATGTAGCCAAGAATATTATTATTCCTGACTATATTTAAACACAGGTCGAAAATGAATTAAAAAATAAATTATTATAATATAATATACAAATGCAAAAATATTCCTACGATAATAAAGAATTAGATGTATCAATAGATTGCTATCTTGATGATAAAAATGAAATATGGTTCAGAGGAAGAGACATAGCTATTATTCTCGACTATAAAAATCCACAAAAGGTAATCAAGGATCATGTTTTATCTGATGATAGAATCTTAAGAGACCACAAAATCAGCATAAATTCACGATGTAACAAAACGTTACCTCGTGCTGAGGCCACTGATTCACGGGGGACAAAAATGGTCCCTCGTGCTGAGGCCACTGATTCACGATGTAACAAAACGGTCCCTCGTGCTGAGGCCACTGATTCACGATGTAACAAAACGTTACCTCGTGCTGAGACCATTGAAAAAACTTTCAAATGTTTTTTTATAAATGAATCAGGATTTTATTCACTAATACTGTCCTCTAAAAAACAGGAAGCAGCAAAATTTAAACATTGGGTTACATCTAAGTGTTGCCATCAATCAGAAAACAGGGGTATTACAATCAGTTCAATGACAGAAGCAATAATATGCTGATGATTGAAAGTGAAAATGATCTGCACTACAAGATTGTGTCATTCATCAGAAAGAAATATGAAGACGCATTAATGGTGGCGGGATTAGGTGAAAATCAAATAAGCCCGAACATTAGAATCAGAAGTTATAAGAAAGGATATATGGCTGGACAATGTGATTTAATGCTGATGAATCCCACAAGAAAATACAATGCTCTTTGTTTGAATTTAAAAGCCCAACAGGTGTGTATAAAGTGTCAGACAAACAGTCTGATATGAAGCTAATGTATGAGAAAAACAAATGCAAATACCTCATGAGCAATAGTTTCGAAGACTTGATTCATGAAATAACCAAACACTTGGAAGAAAGCAAATTATACTTATCACGAAGGAAAGATTTAAAAGAAAATTAAATTGATATAAAAATAAAAATATATAGATTATATATGGAGAATCAAAATGTCAAGAGAGGTCAGGGAAGGCCTAGAGTTCTCAGTGATGAGGAAAGAAAAAAACACAAGACTACCTATATGCTAAATAAAGAATGGTACTGTAACATATGTAAGACAGGACGTAACTACACAATGGCAGGAAAATCTTGTCATATTAAAACAAAAAAACATCAAAAAAATATTCTTCAATAATTACAATTCAAAAGGATCCAGTAATTGGATCAATTGAATTCTCAACCATATTTAAACGCAGACGGAAATGTATTAAAGAAATAATAACTATAGATACATTATAAATGAAAAAAATTATCGAAACTAGTAGTAATATGGACAAGAAAAGTCTCAAAAAATTGAGCAAATCCAAGCTAATCGAATTGCTGTTGAAGCAGCAGAAAAAGCCTAAAGTTATTATAGTTGATGACACAAAACCAGTACCTAAACCAAGAACAAGACCAATTCCCGCCCCAAGGACGAAAAGACCAACTGTGAAAGAATTGGTTGATTATTTTGAGAGGAAAAGATTACCAGCTCCACCTGCTGAATGGTTGGAAGAAATAGAGCAATTGAAAAAGAGACCAATTCCCGCCCCAAGAGCCAAAAAGCCTGTGCCGGTTCCAACACCCAGAACAAAAATAGAGCAAACAGAGAAAGCTTTGAAGGGCTTCACAAAATCTTTTGAAATCAGTATAAAAAATAACAAAGACCCGCTTGCGCAACTGCAAAACACAAGAAAGGCTGTTGCATATAATATTATAAAATCGTTGAATGAAATGAAAGGACTGAAATTTGTTGAAACGCTAAAGGTAACATTTGTAAAAATGACTGATGGACAATTAGAGTTTAAAACCGCATATTTCAACAGTATAGCTCAAACAATTGTGAATAATCTGGAAGTAACTGAATCACTACAGTTGTCAAAAGACCAAATAATGAATAAGATTGCAGTTTGGGTATCTGAAGGTTCAGGTTGGACAATTGAATCTGTTGACAGCCATTACCTCAATGTTGTGAAATATGCGCCAATGAAGGGCTCCTCATACATTAAACTACCGAATGAACTCAGAAACAGTGCAAAGGGTTTAATTAACTTGAAAAATGAGGATAATGAATGCTTCCGATGGTGCCACATCAGACACCTGAACCCACAAGAGGGTTAAAAAAGTTGACAAAAAATACATTGAAAAATTGGATTATACAGGGATTGAATTCCCAGTTGCAACCAAGCATTACAACAAGATAGAGAAACAAAATGAGATCAACATCAATGTTTTTGGTTATGAGGATAGACAGCCATATCCAATTTTTGTTTCAAAAGAGAAATATGAAGACTGCTTGAATCTGCTTCTAATAACTGAAAATGAAAACAAGCATTATGTGCTAATCAAAGATTTCAATAAGTTCATGTACAATCAAACAAAGCACAAAGAAAGAAAACACTTTTGTATGCATTGCTTACAGTGTTTCAGCTCTGAAAGGGTTCTGAATGATCACAAGGGCAACTGCATGCAAGTAAATGGCACACAGGCAATAAAAATGCCAAACAAAGATAGCAACATACTGAAATTCAACAACTTTCATAAACAACAGCAGGTACCATTTGTGATCTATGCTGATTTTGAGGCCATCACTGAAAAAATACACGGTTGCCAACCCAACAGTGATAAATCATATACAGAGGCTTATCAGAAGCATACTGACTGTGGCTACGGCTATAAAGTGGTTTGTTGTTATGATGATAAATACAGCAAACCAGCAGCAATATACAGGGGTGAAAAGGCTGTGTACAAATTTATGAAAGCTATGCTGGAGGAGGTCAAATATTGCAAGAATGTTGTGAAAAAAAATTTTAACAAACCATTGAAAATGACTAAAGATGATGAAGAGAAATTCCGAAAAGCCAAAGTTTGTCACATCTGTGATAAGAAATACACTGACAAAGATATCCGAGTTCGAGATCATTGTCACATCACTGGTAAATACAGAGGTTCTGCTCACCAAGATTGTAATCTGAAACTCAGAGTGAACCCAGAAGAAATAAAAATACCTGTTATATTCCACAATCTGAGAGGCTATGATAGTCATTTTATTATGCAGGAGATTGGAGCCATTGTTAAGAAGCACACTTACAAAAACAAGAAAGGTGAAGACTGTCAAATGAATATCAATGCTATCCCAAATAACATGGAGAAGTATATGGCTTTCATGCTCGGCAATCACTTGACCTTCATTGATAGTTTCCAGTTCATGAGCTCCAGTTTGGAAAAACTTGTAGGCAATCTACCAAAAGAAGCCTTAAAATTCACCTCACAAGAGTTTAAGGGAAATGATCTTAATCTGATGGCACAGAAAGGTGTTTATCCTTACGACTACATGGACAGTTTCAATCAATTCAATCAGAAGCTGCCCTCAAAAGATGAATTCTATAGCATACTGAGTGATACGCATATATCAGATGAAGACTACACACATGCTCAGACAGTGTGGGAAACATTCTCTTTGAAAAACATGGGTGATTATCATGACCTGTACCTTAAAACAGATGTACTCCTACTGGCTGATGTATTTGAAAACTTCAGAAAAACATGCCTTGAGTACTATAAACTGGACCCGTGTCACTATTTCACATCTCCCGGTTTATCTTGGGACGCTATGCTTAAAATGACTGACATAAAATTAGAATTGATGACAGACATTGATATGTTCCAGTTCATTGAAAAGGGTATGCGTGGAGGAATCAGCTATATAGCCAACCGTTACGGTAAAGCAAATAATAAATACATGAAAGAGTATGACGAGAAGGCGCCCTCGAAGTACATCGTGTATCTTGATGCTAATAATTTGTATGGTTGGGCTATGAGTCAATATTTACCAAAAGGCGGATTCAGATGGATGACACAAAAACAGATTAATAATTTAGACCTGGCTGTCTATAAAGAAGGTAGTGCAAAGGGTCTGATACTTGAAGTTGACCTCAGATACCCCCAAGAGTTACATGATCTACATAATGACTACCCACTTGGGCCGGAAAGGATTAAAGTGACTGGGGACATGCCATCAGATTATTGTAAAAACATAGCAAAGAAATACAATATATCAACTGGTCTGGTACATAAACTAATACCAACATTAAGCAACAAAGAAAAATACGTGCTCCATTATAGGAACCTCCAATTATATACTGATCTCGGTTTGAAAATAACTAAAATCCATCGAGTGTTAGAATTCAATCAGTCCGCGTGGCTTAGGCAATATATTGATTTCAATACTGAAAAACGTAAGAATGCTAAAAATGCCTTTGAGAAAGACTTTTTCAAGCTGATGAATAACAGTGTATTTGGCAAAACGATGGAAAACCTTAGAAAGCGAGTAGACGTCAGATTGGTGACTGATGAGAATAAGCTATTGAAAATGGCTGCTAAACCGACATATGTTAGCAGTAAAATCTTCAATGAAAATCTAGTAGCTGTTCATAAGATAAAAGAAACACTTACTTTAAACCGGCCAGCATATGTGGGGATGTGTATTCTAGACCTTAGCAAGACACTGATGTACGATTTCCATTACAACTACATCAAAGAGAAATATGGAGATGAAGCAAAATTATTATTCACAGACACAGACTCACTAACCTATGAAATTGGAACCCATGACATCTATAGAAATTTCTGGAAGGATAAAAATAAATTCGATAACAGTGATTATCCTGAAAGCTCGCCATTCTCCGATAAGACCAATAAAAAAGTAATTGGTATGATGAAAGATGAGGCTGCTGGAGTCCCAATATGTGAATTCGTAGGACTGAGATCGAAGATGTATAGCTATATTAAAGATGATCAGAAAGGAGGGAAGACAGCAAAAGGTATTAGTAAGAATATTATTAAGAATAACATCAAACATGAAAATTATAAAGAGACACTATTTGATAATAAACAGATGCATCATAGAATGAAAACAATCAGAAGTCATAACCATCAACTTGGAAGTTATGAGATAAATAAAGTATCACTCAGCTGCTTTGACGACAAGCGGTATATTCATGATAATGGCGTGACAAGCTTTGCCTATGGACATTATGAAATCTAGCTGTTGACGTCACGCCATATGATTTTTGTGAGTTTTAAAATACTGCCCTCTTTGGGGGGTTTCCCTTTCGAATGAGTCATCAAACTACGTCAGATTTTTCGCTTTTTACACATGCGTATTATTTTTTATCTTTGTAAATTTCATTTATGTACCACAAGCATAAAAATGAAAATACAAACGAATATATAAGGGTTGTTTCACACAGATAAAAAGTGGCTTGTATGCAGAGTATCTAACGATTGGAAAAAGCGGGGGCCTTTCGTTAGCGAAATGTATACAAGCCACCCCGTGGAATAATGAAAAACCCCCGCCGTTATTCCATGGGTTGAAAAATAAAAAAAAATGAAAACTAAAAAAAATGAAAACTAAATAATCACCCTTAGATGGTGTCGGATTGTTGGGTAGAGCTACAGTGGAAGCTTAGGCTTTGACAGAAGTGCCGGTTCAATCTCAAGCCGGAGGGTGAAAAAACAAATAATTGGCCCCAAGAGGGTCTGATAGGGCCAGAGCTCTGGTGGTGAGGTGGTGGGAATTCAAAAAAATAAAACAAAAAAACCTCTCATGAGGGACGGGTGGTGATTCAAATTCCAAATTAAGTCCCTCATGAGAGGTTCTGGTGGCCACCAGTTTTGCTATTTTTTTTCTGCAGCTATAGGCGATGACTCATTCCCTGTTTTCCGAGAATGTCACGCTTGGTGAATGTCACGCATTTTTATAAACTATAGATGAAGTGTGCAGACCTTGGTTCCATCAGATTGAACAACTATAGATTCCATCAAATTAAATAACTATATATTCCATCAAATTAAATAACTATATATTCCATCAAATTAAATAACTATATATTCCATCAAATTAAATAACTATATATTCCATCAAATTAAATAACTATATATTCCATCAAATTAAATAACTATATATTCCAGAATACGAGACCAGAAGGCAGTAGTATAGTGTTTGGGGAAAACGAGATCAATTGATTTCGTACCCCCAAACACTATACTACTTCTCCTTCAAAATAATGGTAAAGTCCTCGAGTCAGCTTGAAAGATCCCGTAGGTTGATCTTCAACTTTCTCGAGTGACAAAGCTGCTTGTTGCAACAGTTCAAAAGCTTGAAGAGGGCCACTAACGTCTAACACCTGCTGAGCTTCCCAGCATCGTAACTGAGCTCGAAATAGAGATCCTGTAGGAAGACAAAACCAAACTAATTTAACACGCTGAAATGCTTTTAAGGTGGTTCAAAATGGTTTCGTTATTTTTAAACACCAACTCTTTGATGGATTGATACTCCCACAATTTTTTGTTTGCTTTCTTGAACATGGTATCAAAAAATTTCCCAATTATTTCTCAACAAATTGCGGTCAATGTTATAACATACAAGGTTACCATAGCAACAGTACAGCCTCTTTAATAGAAACATCTTACATTTTGGCTTTATGTGCCTATAACTCAACAATGAGTCCGATGACCCCCGATTATTGAATTGCAATTAGCACACAAAGATTGATCTTTTTGCAGTTTTAAAAAATTCTGTACATGGGGCTCTCAACCCCATGTACAGATTTTTTTAAAACTTTGCAGAAAGATGAATCTTCATATGCAGAATGCAATTCAATAATAAAAATTGAGGGTCACCGGACTCGTTTTGGAGTTAAAGGCACATAAAGTCAAATTTTAGGGTGTTTCTAAGAGGCTGTACTGTTGCTATGGTAACCATATCTCATAAATTGATCACAAATTGTTTACAATCGCAACACTGAATCAACATAAAGAAAGTAACCAGCAGAGCTTTTCTACCAAAAAAAAACAAGCACGTATAGTTCTGTCTTCTTGCTTATGTCAGAAGACGGCATTGTGTCATTGAGTCTATGATGAATCGTGACAAATTTGCATCTTGCAGAAGTATGAAAACTATGGCTTTTAATTGTGAAAATGAAATGCTGAGTGCTGATATTGATCTTCAGTTGAGTCCAAGCTTGCATTGAGCTATTTAACAATTAGATAATATGGGCTCGAGATTTCTATCGCGTGATAGCTGATGAGCGCGCAGCCCAAATCAGCTATGATAAAACACGCATAGAAATCGAGAGTGAATAATCTAATTGTTTTAGTATAAATCTTCTAGTCATTGAAAACTAAACAAGTAAATTATCTAAATTTTACTCGCAGGCAATAAGAAAACGCGAGGAAGCGGCCACCATTTTGTTGACAACCGCTACTCACTATCCATCACAGAATAGATAGCGAGTAGCGTAGCCAATCAGAGAACGGCATTCGTGATAGAACGCTAGTAGATTTATACTAAAAAAAGATTGACAAGGGTAATGGATTTTCATATATTCAGGGCTCAAGACTAACTTTTCAGCTTACTAGCCCAGTGGCTAGTGAGAGGTTTGATTCACTAGCCAAGCCGACATTTTCACTTGCCAGACTTCCTTGCCAGACATTAATCCTGTCAAGCAGTTTCAGTTAGGTAATTTCTTTTTCAACCACAATACTCACGTGCAACTTATCAGCTTTTTAGAAATAAGTATGTTTGACATTTGATAATAGTCTTTTTTTCACCGTAAATTAATTCTTTAAAATATCTTGACGAGACACCGTGATATGAATTTAACATAGCTATTAAACCGAATTCTTACGTCTGATACTAAACAGTCTCTGATAATTATTTAACACACTCAGCAGCTTAAATACTGACAAAAACGGATGCTCTTTTGAATGAAAAATGCGATTTGAACTTTTAATTAATGGCTTGAAATAAAATAACTCACTTGAACAAAGGCAAATTATTTGAATCACATCAATTATTTATCATTGACAAGTTTTACCATGTAATGATAATGCTCTAGAAACACTATTAACAGTGTGATGAAAAGAGAAACACTTTTGAAACCTTGCCTTCAAAGAAATAAATTGCCAATAAACAGCACATCATAAGCACAATTTCATAAATGAAATTCAGCATTTATAAGACAGAGTCTTCTGCCTTTTCAATCGAATTTGTGCGCCTTGTAGAGTTTTTGTTTGTTGTGACCGCATAAATTCATGAACGAAAAAGTCAATCATTTGTTCGCTTGCATGACACAATTTCCTTTTTGTGATACCTTTGAAATTAATTTTCATCTCGTCTCCCTCTGGTCCTCCAGTGCTTAGAACTTTTCACTAGCCAAAATGGCTAGTGAAGTGCAAAATCCACTAGCCAAAATGTAATTTTTACTAGTCTGTGGCTAGTTGGCTACCGTTAGTCTTGAGCCCTGTTATATTCATTCTCACATATTCACCACTCACGGGAATATTACGAACCAACAAAACGACCAGCTCCCAGATGGCTTGTTAGCTCAGTTGGTAGAGCACTGCACCTGTATCGCAGAGGTTGTGGGTTCGAATCTCGTACAAGCCTGAATTGTTTCAGGCTTTAAATTACTTTCACTACTGCTTAAGTAGTGTTCATAGCTGCAATTATCATTCACATATTCATTATTTATAGATTCGCATTTTTTTCCCCAAGAAAGAGCAGACAATTGGGCTTTAAATCACTGCGGAACTAATCCCTCAGAATAGTCCCGAGCTCCAGCCTCCGTGGGTGTTTGGTGGCAAACAGATTTACCACCTCATCCAAAACAATTTTAACTTGATAATGTATGCGCATTAGTGCGAGGAACGACAACTTCTCCTGGTTCATGCATGTCCTGTTATATTATATGTTCACCAAGTTGGAACATTATGGTATCCGTGGTGTGGCTCTGCAGTGGATTAAAAGCTATTTTTCTTGCCGCCAACAATTTGTTCAATTTAATCTAGCCTGTTCCTCAATGGAGACCATCAAGTGTGGCGTCCCTCAAGGTTCCATTTTGGGTCCTTTATTTTTTCTACTATATATAAATGATCTTCCTAACGCCTCTAAATTAACTCAGCCTTTACTTTTTGCTGACGACACAAGTATTTTTTATTCTCACTCTGACCCCATTGAATTGCAATCTGTTTTAAATGATGAATTGTGTAACTATGACATGTGGTTGAAAAGTAATAAGCTCTCTGTCAATGTAAAAAAAACTTGTTATATCATCTTTAAGTCGAGACAAAAGAAACTTAATTGTAATCTCTCTCTTTTTTTTGGAAATCATTCTCTGGAACAGACTAACGTAACTAAGTTTCTAGGAATATACGTGGACGAGCACCTCACTTGGAAACACCACATTAGCTATGTCTCTAAACAGATTTCTAAGTCAGTTGGTATAATATTCAAGGCCCGATTCTACCTATCAGTAAAAACCAAATTATCTCTGTACTACGCATTAATTTATCCCTATATCACCTATTGTAACTCTTCTTGGTCGTCCACGTATGTGTCCAACTTAAATAGGATTTTCATTCTGCAAAAGCGTGCTGTGCGAGCCATCACCAATTCCGATTATCGAGCACATTCTGCTCCATTGTTTGCTAAATTGGGTATCCTTGATATTTTTCAAGTGAACTCATTTCAAATAGCCAAGTTTATGTTTTACTATCATAATCAATTGTTACCTCCAATGTTCCTCAACTTGTTTGAGACAAGTAGTGAAATTCATAATTATGGCACCAGGACGGCTGGATGTTACCGCCCTCATTTCTGTCGTACAAATATTAAGCAATTTACAATTCTCTTTCAAGGTCCTATGATTTGGAATTCTCTCCCTACTTCAATTACCTGTTCAAATGTTAGAATTTCTATTTAAACAATCCTGAATCTGTCATGCCGCACTCACACAGCACCAAATTATACTTATATATTATCCTTCGAGGTGGCCTCTCCTATAAGCCTTGTGGTTTCCTGAGGTCTCCTCGCCACTAACTGAGGTGTATTAAAAGCAAATATTGTGAAAATGGCAAATAAATAAATAAATAAATAAATAAATAAATAAATGTATGCAGCCGCCTTAAAGAACTCGCACTTCTTTCACATTCACAGCTCGTTGTGGCGCATATCTTGAGGAGCGCATATATATTTGGAAAGAGATCAGCATCGCACTCATTAAGAGCTTTGGCTGCTGTATTTGGCCTCTCTTCCTTCGGTTTTGAAGAATATCTGAAAGAAATAAGAAACAATATGTACTGTTTAAAAGTTAAAAGTTTTACAAACTCGGAGCTAAAAGTTAAAACTTAAGAAATATTTCGTCCGTTTTCTTCAACCGGACTTCATCAGTCAATGATATGAATGTTAAAAAGATGAATTTTAAAAAGGGGTTTTAACGCCTCTTGGGGGTTAGAATTGTGTCATAGATAGCTGCTAATTCGTAACCATTGTCTCTGTTTAACGCCGGTTTCGTAAGTTTAATTTGAATAGCTTCTTTTATCCTGCGTTTGAAGGTGTTACCTTCGGTTGATAGTACTTTTGTCTTATTTGGGTCCACCGAGTGGCCCTCCAGGCGACAATGCTCGTGAATAGCTGATGAACTTCTTGATTGGTGTTCTTTCACTCTGATTTCCAGAGAGCGGGCCGTTTCGCCAACGTACTCCTTGTTACACTTCTCACAATGGATCTGGTACACAGTACCGCATTTCTTGATATGTACTGTTATATGTACTGTTATCTCTCACTTACCCATTTGTGGAATTTGTTGTGTAATTTTGGAATATCCCAGAATTAATCAATTGAAAGAAGAGCCTCAATACTTCAGTCGAACAAAGAAATGAACGAGCTGATGGGGAGGTGAAAGGAAAAAGGAGCAATTCAATAGAGATTTAACCCGAAAACTCATTAACGGAAAACTGCTCATCCAGTTCAGCTTTGATATGGTTAATAAGCCGAACGGTCACGTTTTGCTGATAGTACTGCTCGGGATTGTCAGCGGGGGCATTGCAACGATGGATCTGGCGACCAGCCACCCTCGGCATCGTAGGGTCTACATTGACGTTACGTGCCACCCTCATTGCACGCTTATAGACATGCGCGAATTTCTCGTCCATTTTAGACGCTATTTCGCTCTTGACATCTGCAATCTGGAAGCCATTTTACAGCGTAAATTTGCGCTATTTTAATTTGTCATTAATAAGGCTTTAATTTCTTTCTCTGACTTTATTTAAAAAAAGAAAAACGTTCCCTTCAAGATACCTACCTCTTGATATGCCTTGATAATGTCAATTGACTGGCCCTGCAGCTTCACGGTGACACCTGACAAGTTAGAGAGGAATTCGTAGAGCACAAGAAATGATGCAATGAAGTCAAAGTTGCTAGACTTGCCAACAGTGCAACCGCGTCGTCCTTGCTCTTTCGGTCCCAGGTGGCATCTTGGTACTCGTCGCCACACATCTCGTGATTAGCCCCACAGGAGTTCTTTTCTAAGGCTGCAACTGAATGACGTAGGGGTACGCCTGGTAGAAATGAGTGCATGTCGTGTGGCGAGCGGCCCATCTCGTCCTGCACATGTCGATAAGTCCCTTACGGCGACTTGCCTCTGGTATGGCCTTTTCCTGTTCTCTCCTACCCATAACGTATTACACAAAAACTAATTTTGCATCTTCGGGCGTTCATGCGCTCGTACAAATAGAGAATACTACCCGACGCGTAAGCAGACGTGTCTGACAAAAATCGTGAGATGGCTCCCTTGTCATTGGCTAGCTCGTCTTAACTCCGGTGCAAAGGGAGTTTATTCATTTAGATAAGCTTGGACATCTGTGCGCTCATTGAAATGTCCTGAATGGCTCGGGCTACTAGAGTGCAGCCGGTTTTAGTTTCCCAGTGAATACATGACTACTTTTTCCATTTTTTGATTTTGTTTAAGTATCACTGTTAAGTTTTAAACTTCAGTTTAACCGCTTGCACTCCTTAACTTGGATATTGAGTGTCGAAATGCGGACCTTTGGGGCCTGTGGGGGGGTGCGAACGCACCCCGTGCACCCCCCTTGGTTACGGGCCTGCGAGCCCTGGTACCATTCTCAGAAATCTTCCCTACCCTCACAAAAATGATCATATCTTATTACTAGTTTATTACTAACTTGATGCTAGTTGCCACTATCTTATTCCTAGTTGACTGATGAAAATCACTAACTTTTTGCTATCTGAGGGGTTTTGTAGATAGTGGATAGTTATCTTTTACCTAGGTTAAAGCTAACTGATATCTATCTATCAGACAGTTAGCAAATAGATAGACTATCTAAATCTGAATACTATCTATCTGAATACTGCCTAACGCACAAAAGTACTAATAACGTTTTGAAAACTAGAAAGAAACACCAAAATAGGGCAAGGAATAGTTATTTATATTGTGAAAGGATATATGGCATGATCAAATGTAATGTTTGTGCGTGCTTTAGCAGAGTTGGAAAACGGTATGGACTGTGACGGTTGTTCAACTTTTTCCATTAAAAAGTACTCTTCGTCTGGTTTGTCAATAATAACATGTACACGCAAGTATGGTCTTCGATTCATCCAACAAATCGCAGGAGAGAAAAGGGCTTTTGCTTGGTACCTGAGAACATAGAGTAAATAAGTTTTCTTTTCGAAGAATCGCTGAGGAATGTGCAATAAGAAAATCGTCTGCGCACGGAATTTGCAGTAATGAGTTTGGAAGTGAAATGGAAGCGTGACGAGGATACCAAGTAACAAGAAGCAGGGAAGACCACGAAATGTAAGCGAAAGAAAGATGCGTTTACTGATTCGTACCTTAAATTCTTTTAGACGGAATAATGTACACGTGACTGTGAAACGAAAGTACCGTACGAGAAAATGACAGGTGAATTTTTTGGGACATTTCTTCCAAAACATTTCAACCTTACTTTTGAAAAAGCTGGTCCAAAAGGACATGGTCAATGTCTATTTCTTATGACAACGACCCCTCACAGACCAGTCGGGTCGCGAAACTCGCCGTTGAAGATATTGAGTGAAGTTTTCATAAAATCCCCCGCGGTCACCAGATCTGAATCCTATAGAGAGTATTTTCGATCTTGTTAAGCGCTACTTAGATCAGGAGGCAATATCCAGAAACAATATAAGGGAATCCTTTGATGGATGTAAGGTACGAGTTTTGGAAGCATTTCGGAATATTCTCGTTGAAACTATACATAAAACTATCTCTAGTATAAACAGAAGGATTACAGCTATTCTCGCCTCTAAGGGCGAAAGGATAAAATATTAATCACGCCATTGAATGTCACGTCCTTTATACTATTTTCTTATACTAAAACAATGAAGTCTCATTTTTGCGAAGCAGAGCTACTTTGATTGATAATCAGACTGAATGAACTGTTAACCTTACAAAATAGTTGCAACCTGTATAAATTCATGATGTTGTTTTTCTAAAAAGAGCACAGAATTGCGTTACATTGAGTCAGTGCTTCCGTTTAATATAACACATTTCTCGGACACAGTTCTCGGCTACATTATGTGAAATATCGCGCCAAAGAAGTTTGATCTATGATCCAGCTGTATAAAATCAGTAATAAAATCTTTCATTGCCACTGAATTTTGTCCAAGTAATGTATAAAGCAGATGGCTTTTGCGATTTACAACAGTTCTCGGGTTAAACATTTAAAAAGAACATTGTTAAGATTTCATTTCTTTATTAGTTTAAGGCGAGAACTGTTGCTAAAATCGTTGTCCGTGTATAATTCCTGATCTAAAACCAATATTTATAGGGGGTACTCGGACAAAAATACTTACAACTACATAACTGGATTCTACGGGCCGTCAAAACAGCGTAAAAAAGGTTTTTTAGCCCGAGAACTGTACGTGAGAACTGTGACAACAGTTGTCTTTCAAATGACAAGTTTTAGTCACGCAAGGTAAAGTTGGTAAAAAAAAGGGTCACATCAGCCACGCATTTCACGCAAAATAAATTTTGCGAAGCAAAATCTACACGAGGGGATACCCTCCTGTTCTGCATGTGGTTTTTGCCTCCAGAAATTGAAAAATACCCATCGGCAGTTCATGATTTCTATAATCACAAGGTCGATCGCGTCCCCTTTAACTAGCCCCAACGGAGCATCCGAGGTCGCAAAAAACGGGGTATCTTTCGATAGCTCAATATCTTTGCTACTTAAAATTTTGGGCGCCGATAAGTGAACTGTATCCCTTCTATAGCTTGCAGAAATTCGGCCCAGGTGATGATTTTAGGATGCCACCGAAAATCATTAAGATATATAATCTCGGCCTCTTCAGACATAAAAAACAAATAGATAAAAATAATACAATGAAACGACACGACTCGTTATATCACATATCACACCATGCTGTTCCCCTACCTGCCCCCACCTTCGACTCGTTTTCAAAACACGCACAGAATAAGGTACCTGCCATAGCCTACTTTTAAAAATGGAAACAAAGAATACTGGTCTCCCACCTTTTGACTAAAAAGGTCCTACCAAATTTCATACATAACATCTGCAATATTGTTCAGACAATGGAGGACAAAAATCCCTGGAACGGTTGTGGAAAACCTTCCTTCTACATCCTTATGGCCTTAACTTATCAAATAATCAGATGTCACATAATATGCACTTCTGTAACCACGTGGATACCGCGGATGGCCCTCCCCTCCCCCTCCAAACAATGTTGGGATGAAGTAAGACGTTTAGGATGGGGTAAAGCGGTACAGGGCTGCACAAACTACAACATTGCTTGGGGCGAGGGGGAAAGTGGGATAAATTAAGGTAGATCGTGCTAATTGTCCTAAGACTTTTGTCCCCCATTGTAGCTTCTAATGGAGATAGTCAAAAGATAGCCTATCTATCCACTAACTTGTCTACTGTGTACAGTACCGGCTGGAGGGATTGCAGCATTACACGCGTGTAATGTGCGTGCAGTACACGCAGTTTACATGGACCTTACACTCACTTTACACGCACTGCCCACGCAATGCCCACGCAGTGTCCACGCAAGTACATTTTATGCGTGTAATTTTACACTCAGTGACTGCGTGTAAAATAACACACAGTCTCTCCCCTGGAACTCACTCACCGCTTGTAACAAGAACAAAACACTAGCGTATTATTTGGTGACTGCCTTGCCAGTGTTCTGTCATTGTCGTTCTTCAAGTGAGAGTTTTAAAGCGAACCCACTGTTTTACAAAAGGCATGAAGGATAGCTTGAAGTAGTGCGCTCAATTTGTGGTATCGAAAACGGGATTAATTCGCAAACTTCGGTATTTTTATTACAGAGTTGCGTGACAAGGATAAGCGCGTGAATTAAAAAAAAAAAGCCACAGATGAGACATTAGCAGCGCCCGATCGTCTAGACATTCGAAACGAACTGAGCTCGATTGACCATGCTGTTCCTATATTTTTCTTGTAAAAAAAAAACCATCCGTTGTGTTCATTAAGGTCGGCGCACACGGAGGGACTAGTCCCTGCGACTAGTCCCCGCGACTAGTCCCGGGGACCAAGTCCCTTCGTGTGAACTACCCATTCAATTAGAAAATCTAGTCGCAGGGACCAAAATTTGGTCCCTGCGACTTGTCCCACGAATTCAAACCATGTTTGAATTCGTGGGACAAGTCGCAGGGACTTGTCCCTCAAATTATGCTGGTCCCTGCGTGTGAACTGTTCGTGGGACTTGTCCCTGCGACCAGTCCCTTCGTGTAAACTCTTCAAGGGACTAGTTGCAGGGACTAGTCGCAGGGACTAGTCCCCTCGTGTGTGCCGACCTTTATGAGCAGGCAAGCCAGCCAGGTTACCAAGAGCACTATTATTGTAAAGGAGATCATTACAAAATGCAAAACAAAACATAAGAGAACTTTTACTCGTTAAAAGATAAAATGAAATCCTATCCATTGTAAAAATTCGTTGCCTAGCACGTGACAAAAATTTGCCCTCGTCGGGTGACAAAAATAGCACACGCTGTTTGTTGAAGAATGAGATGTGAGGGTCCCCCAGCGGGGGGGGGGTCTGTGTTCCCGTGTTCCCTTCAAAATTTTAACTCTGTTCCCTTGTTCCCGTCCAAAATTACACCTTGTTCCCTTGTTACCCTTTCAAGACTAAATTTTAACTCTTATTCTTTGCATATATGTCCTAATTATCCAATCTGAACAAAACAAAATAACTGATTGAAGGTCTAAAGTGTTGCTGATAAATTTTGATCATTTCTAGAGCTAGAAACGGTCAGAGACGAGTAGACACGAAAGATGGCAACAAAAACTTGCCAAAGAAATCAGAAAACAGCAGAAAATCTTCTATCACCCCCACGTTTATGTAAAAAACGTAGGGCCTTGTAATTTTTTGTGTTTGTTCCCCTGTTCCCTAACCTATTTGATGTTCCCTTGTTCCCTACGATTTTTTTCTTTGTTCCCGTGTTCCCATTGCCAAATTTCCCGTGTTCCCTTGTTCCCCCAAAACCCCTGGGGGACCCTCAGATGTTTATGATGCGGGGGAGATAAAACGAAACAAGATACATGTAAATGTATCATTTACAGCAAGCGAAAAGAATTTTTGCTCGAACTATTGCGGAGTGGCACGAAATTTCGCTCGGAACTGTCGCGGAGGGTTGCAAAATTTCGCTCGAACTATTGCAGAATGCTGCAGAATTTCGCTCGAGCTATAGTGGAGCAGGGGTTTCATGAGAAGCCGGCAACCGGCGAAAATCGCCGTCTACTTTGTCAGAATTTACCTCTTTTTAAAAAATTTCATCAGTTTTCCGCCTACTTTAGTTAGCTCAGACGGCTATTTTAAAATTATTTTATTAAAAACCCTGGTGGAGTGCCGCAAAATTTTCGCTCAAACTTTCCCTTGAAATTTCGCTCAAACTGTCGCGGAAGGGTGCAAAATTTTTAAGCCATTGCGGAGTGCCGAAACGGACTCTCACAGCAGTTTTCCAGAAATAGTAGCGCAGAATTTTAGGTTATCCCTCGACAAGAGTAAGATGCTTTCTTTCAATCCTTAAGGTTCGTTTAATAATTGAGTGTTAAGAAGTAACATGGAAATTTGCTATTTTATTACGAGTTGTTTTGATTTCACATTCCATAGCACATCGATCGCTGTGTGTTTATAACTCTGTCGAATAACATGTACAGCCATTTCGCAGTGTTGCGCGCTATATCTGAGACGTTTTGGCAAATTTGCATGTATGAATAACAAAAGATCGCTCGTATGCCATGAGTACACGCAAAGCAATTTTTACACGCAATTTTTACACGAACATTACACGCAGTGTCCACGCAGTGCCCACGCAATACCCACTCAGTGTCCACTCAAATTACACGTGCATTACACGCATTTTACATGCGTGGACATGCTGCAATCCCTCCGGCCGGTACTGTAGTTTGAACTTAACCCTTGCATCAGGAGCCTGGCCAAAATCCCGGCCAGCCTGGCAAAGCCTGGTCAGGCCAGGCTTTCCGGGTTTTTGGCCGGGCTTACCAGTGTCCATTTTTGCCCCAGTTCATGTAAATTTTCGGCTTTCCCTTGAATACACAAGTTTCTAAACCTTAATTTTTACTTACCTTTAAGCTTTAAGCTTGTATTGTTAGAAATTTATTAGAAATCTGTGATCCAGACAACTGCGCTTGACATTACCTGATATTGTGTACGTAAAAATTTGGAAAAAACAAATTCCGTTGCTGCGTATATTTCAATGATTTGAAGTCATGATTAATTTGAGTGAAGTGTAATTTGCTTATTGTAAATAAAAATAAATTGTTGGACAGCCTCAAATCTCATCCTTTGCTTTCATCACTCAAAGGCAACATTAATTTTTTTATCGTAGCATTATGGCCATAAATATCTTAGATGCTTTGGAAATGTTAGGAATTCTTAGAAAATTATTCGGAATTCCTATGAATTCTCAAAGTTATTTTGCAAGGGAAACCAAAACAAAAATTATAATTATTTTATGAGATCAGACTATGCAGTTTTATTTCTCATCTTATTCTCTGATAAAATGTTTTCAAAGAAATGCATTTGTTTTATGCATTGTATATTTAAAAAAAACTTGTGATAGACACATTGTTAAAGGGGCACTGTCACAAAATTTGGATAAACCCAAAGATTTAATTGCAATAATAGAACCTTTAATTTCTTGCAGCCTTCTTATGTAGTACTTGTTATGTGCATTTAAACTATTTGCCGTTGTGTATGGCCATGGATGACAAGAAGAAAATGGATTACAACTTGAAGACCCATGACGGACCAATGTGCTTTGCGCGCGTCAAGTCAAGTCGCCATATTTTTTGTGAGTTGAAAAGTAAGTGAAGCCGTTGAATCCATAGCAATCCGCTTCCATCCAGCATTTATGGTGCTTGGTTTTACATTTCATTGACCAGAGGATTTCATTGTTTCACTTTTGTGTTGATTTTTTGGAATTGCAATATCTATAAAGAGAAAATTATGAACTCCTAGAAACCTCTGATCGTTTGGCATTTTGACGGCGGTACATTCGCGTAAAGGGAGGCCACGTTTATCTGGTTGTGCCCGTTATATCAGGGTGCGATCATCTGTGTTTGAACTACTGTATGGCATGAAAGGAAGAATACTCTTGGATTCGCGGAAGCAACGAACTCTGTCTTTGCTGAGTATCTACTGCATCAAACAGATGACCGAGCATCAAGGTTAGCCTTGCTGGAATTCGATGATTTGTTTATATTTCTTATAGCTTTGTTATAAATCTTATTACTGAATGCACCACAGTTTTTTTCACTTTAACAGCCAGTGTGAACGAGATGGAAGGCAGGGAACATTTGGAGTTACCGAAGGTACGTTTTAGTCTGTTTTTATCTAAAACCTTTGGTTGTTTTGTAGTACAACGATCTCGAGGCTAAGAATTTAGGGTTGTATAAATTTTCTTCTCTGCTCTACACAATAGGTATACCGTGTAATCCAAAGTTTGCTTCAACTCCGATTCGGCAGCAACAGCGTCGAGTACTATCTGATGTCTTGGCCAACGAAGTTGAGAACTCGTAAGTTATCACAATTATGAACTGAATGTGATACAATTTACATACAGCTACATAAACCTCATGCCTGTTGCATGTACTTATAAGCATGGCTGCTCGTGTAGTGCATACTACGAGGATATATTGTATGTTGCTAGAAATAACCTCTATATCATTTTTATTACGTACATTTTTACTTACTTACATGTATAAATGAAGGGCTGGGGGCATAAACTGCCTATGTGTAGTTTTAGGTGTTTTTTTTGCATACGTTTTTTCTCGAAAACGAAAAAGAAATCGGTGAAAAAAAATACGGGACAATGTTTTTGAATCAAAATGCAGTTCACATGCAAAAATTTGGACAAATCCAAGCGAACTAAAAAAACGGCCAAAAATTACACATAGACAGTTTATGCCCTCAGCCCTTCATATGTCTGCCTTATTAACATGCATGAAGCAATGCCCAAGGGTATTCTTTATTTGAAAACTTAGCGCCAAATGCTCTTAACTGAAGGGTAAAACTGAAACTGGACATGAAATGATTGACAGGTAGAAAGGATTGTTCCATAGTGTGACGTAGACTAAAAGTTTTGGCGATTAAAAGATTGGTACTTACGCAACGTGTTTGCTGAAGCTCCCGACTCGATCCGCGCTAGCTTGTTTGGTTTAATCGAATTATGTCAATTTGCCTGTTCACTCGGTGATCGAAGGACATCATGAAGTCTTTAGATCCACAAGTCTAACACGGCGGAAAGAAGCGAGTCGTGTTTTCTCTGCTTGCCAAACCATTAAGAGAGAGATTAATTTGCATCGCCTAGAATGCTATTGTCTTTCGCGACATGTACTTACAGCGCCCAATTTTTCAGCGCGCGGCATAATGATTTGCATATCCAGAAATAGTCGGCTGTGATTGGTAGATAGATTCTGCTTTGGGAATACTCGAGTTGCTTCAAGATTTCTGCTGCTGTCAATCAAACGCTTGGATGTGTGAACTGAGATCCCAAGACGCTATGTGAATAACAAAGGCGCTCTAGTTAAAGGTGGGCCGTGAATCGAACCAAAAAGTTGGGCGAGATTCAACTTTTACATTTACGCTCGGCTTTTCACACATCGCCGCTATTTTATTTACGCAGGTAAAGCCAATTCAAACTAACATCCTTGCGCACATGAAAATTACGCAACAGTGGAAATCCACCGCACAAGTTCGCACGCAACGACATCTTTTAATTTGTCCCAAAGGACTTCCAATGGTCAAAACGTTATCCAAAGTTTACACAGAATAAGGTTGCTAATTTTAGTGTAAAAGCCTGATGAGTAACTGCAGAATATCCTGCCACTACAGCTTTTCGGGCTTGCGAAATGTTTTCGCAGTTTTGAAAAATGGATGCCAAGGCCGAGTTGTTTGTGGCAGCGTAGCTGGCGGTTTTGCTGGGGAGAGCGCCGCGGCGAGTGAACGACAAATCCGCGAGGAGAATGGAGTTTCGCCGCTTGCTCGGTCGCGCTCCCCGGCAAAACCGTCAGCTACGCAGACGAAGTTGACTTTAAGCTGTTTGAAAGCCGATTAAACCGTGATTTGAAGTTAACCGAGGAGTTTAAGTGAACGGTAAAGACAAATCTTGTTCAACTTGAATTTCACGGCTGATTAGTGATTGAACAAAACTTATAGTCTTATATTCTCGCGGAAAGTTTAAAACTGGCCAACTAAATACCCATGGGAGATTCGAAAGAACGAATTTGCATGTAAGTTCATGATTTTAGAAGTTGGTTTCAAGAAAGCTACAAAAAATAATACTTCCACCAGTCAGAATTCTGCAAAACTTTGGGAAGTGAATCTTTAACCGTTAAACAAAAAAAAGCCATATGAAACCTAAATTTCTCGTCCCTTTTTTATCAAGATTTTCCACCTGAAAGTGACGAGGCCATACAACCAAAGTGCCCATAAAGCTACTTTTGTAGCCAGAAAAAATATTGTGAATGATATATGAAATGAATCATATATGAACTGCGGAAATGAAATCAAATGAAGAATGATCCTCGCAGTTGTGAACGCAATTTATGCAATTGCGAAAAGAAGCCTGAAAAAAAAATTTTTGGACTTCAACGGGGTTTGAACCCATGACCTCGCGATTACCGGTGCGATGCTCTAACCAACTGAGCTATGACGCCACTGACGTTGGGAGCAGGTCAATTTTGGGTTCATATTATCCCGTGAAAGAAATGAGAGTGAATGATATATGAAATGAATCATATATGAACTGCGGAAATGAAATCAAATGAAGAATGATCCTCGCAGTTGTGAACGCAATTTATGCAATTGCGAAAAGAAGCCTGAAAAAAAATTTTTTTTTCAGGCTTCTTTTCGCAATTGCATAAATTGCGTTCACAACTGCGAGGATCATTCTTCATTTGATAGAAAAAATATTGCTTCTCAATGAGCCACCAACATAAAAATAGTCGCATTTTCTTTTCTAACTTCTCAACTACAAAAGCCATATGGAACCTAAATTGTAAACTGAATAATTATCCCATGAAGGACAATTTTCCAAGTGGTCCTCGCCAGTTTTTGGTCGATTTTCTCTATTGTTTGCGTACGTGTTCCTAATTAGCTTTTGAATTGAGCGCCAGAAAGTGCGGAAAAGTCCTGGATATGTCGCGCCATTCTGCGCGATGGACTCTCCGGTTTGGGAGTAGAGATTAAAGTGCAACTAACCCCAAAATATTTTTTTCGCTTAAATAAATCTTTACACCTGTTCGAAACACACTGTGCCTTTTTGCGCCTTTTTAAACCAAATCTTGTCTTTTTATAGGCTGTAAAGGTTACGAATCATCTGTCCCACAACCGAGCTAGTAAGGGGCATGGGTCTATTCCTTACATGACGTCACAAACTGCTTTGCATGCATGTTTACAAAGACTTAATGCAATGGAAATCGGTTTATGACGTCATGTAAGGAATAGACCCATGCCCCTTACTAGCTCGGTCGTGGGACAGATGATGGCTAAATTTCGTAACTTTTGCAGCCTATAAAAAGTCAATATTTGGTTTTAAAAGGCTCAAAACGGCGCAATACGTTTCGTACAGGTGCAAAGATTATTTTATTTAAGCGAAAACAATTTTTTGGGGTTAGGTGCACTTTAAGAGCCGGGCAGAAAAAAAACTCTGAAAACATCTCTTGTCTCAAAAGCGGCTCGGTTTTGCTAGTCTTGGTCCATTTGTGAAAGGTTACCGTGCTAGAATTTCCAAAAAGGAGAGGTGTTTTTGGAGTTTAGGGCAAAAAACTGGCTGATGTTTGCAGAGTGTCTTTCGCACGCGGAGGGCATAACATGCCCACAATTCATTGCGGCCGAAGTAGGCGCTGTCTCGCAGGCCATCGAAGCCGTGAAACAGTTCGTCAAAATTCTGAAACATTACGGAGAATTCATCCGAGAGAGGGAAGTCAGCATGACAAGAATTCCGTCCGTTTTCGATGACTATCTTGAAAACAATCCAGGGAAAAGTTGCATGGGCGCGCATGGAAAATATTACTCGTGGTCGGTCGTCGAGTTGTTATGTAAACACAGGGAGACATGCTGCCGAATTTCAACATATAAATAAGTTTTGCGTCAATCAACTCGGTTATTTTGATTTTATGGAGGCTTGTAAACATCAGCAAAACGTATTTTCAAGCGAGATAAACACCAGCAAAAACGTATTTGCACGCGAGACATTTTAACAAGTCGTTGTGTTACGCATCAGACGATACGGATTAAATTTCACATCTTATGCAAATGTGACCTCTCACGCGAAAACGTTAACAAACGAGTTCCCGCTTAGAACGGAATTCCGTTCACCAGTCGTTTCTTACCCGTTCGAACGGCTTGGGTCATCCGAACAAACGACTTGGGTAGCCGTTCAAAAAAAGTTTCCATCCATTCTCATGGCTTGGGTACCCATGCAGAAAACATCTGCACTCGTTTGAACGCCTTCGATCAGCCGTTCATAAAAATCCTCCATCCGTTCGAAGTAGAGGACGTCCGTAGAACCCGCGATTTTTGTTTATCGTGACACCACAAATTCACGCTTGTCGACACTTGCAAAATAAGCTTGTAAAGAAATTACTCATCAATAAACGGCGCATCATAAGCACTTTTGTAACCGAAATTCAGCGTGTAAGGACAGTATTTTGCCGTTTCAGTCCTCTCTGTGCGCCTTGTGGGACCAGAGATATCACTGTAACATAAATACAACATGCTGGTTAGGATTGAATTCATTGTTTCATTTGTCAGACTTTATGTCACCGGTTGTTTTTGTGCCACGCAAAAGCCATAGAGAACAAAAACAAAACATTGAGCACTCTTTAGTGTCCTTCAAGTTTTGTTCATCAGAAACTGTGGAGCGTTGAACAGTGCTGCAACATGAGTTGAAAATGAAGGGAGCGGGTGAGGTTATTTCATATCTGAAGATGCCGATGTG
The DNA here is from genome assembly GCA_016490735.1 of Pachyseris speciosa. Classification (NCBI taxonomy): domain Eukaryota; kingdom Metazoa; phylum Cnidaria; class Anthozoa; order Scleractinia; family Pachyseridae; genus Pachyseris; species Pachyseris speciosa. The sequence goes on from JAEMWC010000687.1 coordinate 262,230, forward strand.
TGAACTAAACGTGGCAAGATTACCAAACCCAGACAGAAACACGTGACGGACAAGTTTTCTGCTTTAAAAAAAACGTTGCTTTTATTAAAACACTGTTCTGTATTCAATCACACGGGATTATAACAGAGAAAAAAAGAAAAGACTGAATCACTGTAAACTCAATGATGCGGCTAAAAAAACTCACAAGTTGGCGGTTCACGCCACTGATGTGACTGATAAAGTTTCAAAGCCCGTCAGCAACACATGTGACAGCGCATGACGAACAAGTTTTCTGCTTAAAAAAAAACCTTGCTTTTATTCAAAAACCGTTCTATATTTAATCACGCACGATTATAAGGGAGAAAAAAAAGAAAAGACTGAATCATTGTAAAGTCAATGATGTGCTAAAAAACTCACAAGTTGGCGGTTCTCGCCACTCATGTGCAATTGTTGTTGAATGAAAATTAACAAGAGGCTAGAATTAGCCTAAACCCGGGCTTGCAAAAAACAGTATGGTATCCCTAACTTAGTGCTAAACAAAAGAATAGAGGGAAGTCTGTCTTTCTTACATCGGACGCATTGTGTTTAGCTTGTGTTGGAGTCTATTTCTTTAGACCCCTATCAACATATATTCCCCTAAAATACAGCTCAACCACTGAGCACAATAATTATAACACTTGTAAACAATATTTCTAAAAGAACAAGAAAAAGAGAAACAGAAAAAATAAAGCCCGTGATATATACCACTAAAAGACATCGAACCCGGATTAGCTGCGTCACAGGCAGGAACAATGACCTTTAGGCCACAGAGGTTTATCGTTATGCAAGATGATAAAAATAGTGTATTGATGCCAAAAAAAAAAACCTAAGCACACTTGTTTTCGCTTCGATGGATAATAATTATCCATCGAAGCAAAACTCTGATTGGCAAAAAAACACTACTGCTCAGTGTACTAACATTTGATTTCACTTTATTGAGATTTCTAGACCAAGATGCGTTCAAAATTATATTATTCAGTGTCTTATTCGAAACCGTCATACATTTCTTTGTATTTCCATAGTTTTCACATGTCAACACACTCATAGGGTGGTCAGCCTATGGGTAGATACGTGGTGTTTCGCGTAATGTCATTATCATTTAGAGGTTTGATATGGCCGAGTAGAATTGTTCTACCAATCAGAACACTTCATCACAATTTGATTTAAGACACCATGTCGACTGTCATTGCGCCGACACACGCCTTTTAACGCTCGCCAAAGAAATCATATGGTTTTTCTACGCCTAAACCCTTCTAGATAGAACATGACAAATGGTGCAACGACTGTATAAGAACGTTTTCAAGCATTATTAACGGAACAAATAGCATCGTCGAGGACAAATGGGCAGGAAACGTTCGAAAAGGGGCTCCAGTTCATCAACTACTGAAGAAGGAATGGCCGTCGATACTGACACGCTTTATAACGAACTGAAGGACTCGATTGAATGCCTAAAGACACTCGTCACAGAAGGTCTTGCCGACATACGCGATGACTAAGACAAATTAAGACAAGAATTTAAATCAGATATAAAGGCAGTGAACTCTACAGTAAAAGATCTCGAACAGAGTCTAAATCTCACCCAAAGCGACATCGACTCCTTAAAGAAACAATTCAAGGCTGAATCGGAAGAACGAATCTCGGAAATAGAGCTGTTAAGAAAGAAGGTAACGGCCTTAGAACAGAGCCTAAAAGAGGAAGTAGAGAGGAACACAAATCTAGAACAGTATACCAGACGGGAGAATTGAAGATTTAAAAACATCAAGGAAAGCGAAGACGAAGATTGCGAAAAAGTTGCCAGATCATCATCGAAAGGGACCTTGGCATTGACACCTCCGGAGTCAGATTCCACGCAGTACATTGTGTTGGCAAGAGAGACGGCAGAAGGTGCAGACCTATCATAGTAAGATTTGTCTGTAGAATGGATCGAGACCAGGTTTGGTCCAAAAGAGGTAAGCTTAAAAAATCCAAAGTCCACACAGATGTGTACATCACTGAAGATTACGCAAGAGCCATTCAAACAGAACGGGAAATTTTAATCAAGGCTATGATGAAGGCTCGTAACGAACATAATTTACCTGAGGCTAAAGTCAGAGGTCGATATCTATACATCAATAACGAACGATTTAATTTCGAAAATGTACCTGAATATCTTAAGTAATCAGCACTCTTAGCCCTTCCACATGTATTTCTTGAAATATCCTTTCACTCATTAGACCTTTTATTATCACATCATCCCTGTACTGTACAATCTGCAAAATACCCATTCTTCCTTTTCTCTTCACTTCCCCTTCTTATTTAATTTTTATTTATTTATTTATTTATTTATTTACTTTGTTATTACTATCATTATTACTTTTTACTGATCTTTTTCTTTTTAACTCTCGTAAATTTCAATAAACGTCCAAATTGCCTCCAGATATGCAAATTCGAATCTTCTAAGGCGCAGGAAAACCCTTTCAGCTGGGAATGAACACCTATATGTCACCGGTTGTTTTTGTGCCACGCAAAAGCCATAGAGAACAAAAACAAAACATTGAGCACTCTTTAGTGTCCTTCAAGTTTTGTTCATCAGAAACTGTGGAGCGTTGAACAGTGCTGCAACATGAGTTGAAAATGAAGGGAGCGGGTGAGGTTATTTCATATCTGAAGATGCCGATGTGTGAACTAAACGTGGCAAGATTACCAAACCCAGACAGAAACACGTGACGGACAAGTTTTCTGCTTTAAAAAAAACGTTGCTTTTATTAAAACACTGTTCTGTATTCAATCACACGGGATTATAACAGAGAAAAAAAGAAAAGACTGAATCACTGTAAACTCAATGATGCGGCTAAAAAAACTCACAAGTTGGCGGTTCACGCCACTGATGTGACTGATAAAGTTTCAAAGCCCGTCAGCAACACATGTGACAGCGCATGACGAACAAGTTTTCTGCTTAAAAAAAAACCTTGCTTTTATTCAAAAACCGTTCTATATTTAATCACGCACGATTATAAGGGAGAAAAAAAAGAAAAGACTGAATCATTGTAAAGTCAATGATGTGCTAAAAAACTCACAAGTTGGTGGTTCTCGCCACTCATGTGCAATTGTTGTTGAATGAAAATTAACAAGAGGCTAGAATTAGCCTAAACCCGGGCTTGCAAAAAACAGTATGGTATCCCTAACTTAGTGCTAAACAAAAGAATAGAGGGAAGTCTGTCTTTCTTACATCGGACGCATTGTGTTTAGCTTGTGTTGGAGTCTATTTCTTTAGACCCCTATCAACATATATTCCCCTAAAATACAGCTCAACCACTGAGCACAATAATTATAACACTTGTAAACAATATTTCTAAAAGAACAAGAAAAAGAGAAACAGAAAAAATAAAGCCCGTGATATATACCACTAAAAGACATCGAACCCGGATTAGCTGCGTCACAGGCAGGAACAATGACCTTTAGGCCACAGAGGTTTATCGTTATGCAAGATGATAAAAATAGTGTATTGATGCCAAAAAAAAAAAACCTAAGCACACTTGTTTTCGCTTCGATGGATAATAATTATCCATCGAAGCAAAACTCTGATTGGCAAAAAAACACTACTGCTCAGTGTACTAACATTTGATTTCACTTTATTGAGATTTCTAGACCAAGATGCGTTCAAAATTATATTATTCAGTGTCTTATTCGAAACCGTCATACATTTCTTTGTATTTCCGTAGTTTTCACATGTCAACACACTCGTAGGGTGGTCAGCCTATGGGTAGATACGTGGTGTTTCGCGTAATGTCATTATCATTTAGAGGTTTGATATGGCCGAGTAGAATTGTTCTACCAATCAGAACACTTCATCACAATTTGATTTAAGACACCATGTCGACTGTCATTGCGCCGACACACGCCTTTTAACGCTCGCCAAAGAAATCATATGGTTTTTCTACGCCTAAACCCTTCTAGATAGAACATGACAAATGGTGCAACGACTGTATAAGAACGTTTTCAAGCATTATTAACGGAACAAATAGCATCGTCGAGGACAAATGGGCAGGAAACGTTCGAAAAGGGGCTCCAGTTCATCAACTACTGAAGAAGGAATGGCCGTCGATACTGACACGCTTTATAACGAACTGAAGGACTCGATTGAATGCCTAAAGACACTCGTCACAGAAGGTCTTGCCGACATACGCGATGACTAAGACAAATTAAGACAAGAATTTAAATCAGATATAAAGGCAGTGAACTCTACAGTAAAAGATCTCGAACAGAGTCTAAATCTCACCCAAAGCGACATCGACTCCTTAAAGAAACAATTCAAGGCTGAATCGGAAGAACGAATCTCGGAAATAGAGCTGTTAAGAAAGAAGGTAACGGCCTTAGAACAGAGCCTAAAAGAGGAAGTAGAGAGGAACACAAATCTAGAACAGTATACCAGACGGGAGAATTGAAGATTTAAAAACATCAAGGAAAGCGAAGACGAAGATTGCGAAAAAGTTGCCAGATCATCATCGAAAGGGACCTTGGCATTGACACCTCCGGAGTCAGATTCCACGCAGTACATTGTGTTGGCAAGAGAGACGGCAGAAGGTGCAGACCTATCATAGTAAGATTTGTCTGTAGAATGGATCGAGACCAGGTTTGGTCCAAAAGAGGTAAGCTTAAAAAATCCAAAGTCCACACAGATGTGTACATCACTGAAGATTACGCAAGAGCCATTCAAACAGAACGGGAAATTTTAATCAAGGCTATGATGAAGGCTCGTAACGAACATAATTTACCTGAGGCTAAAGTCAGAGGTCGATATCTATACATCAATAACGAACGATTTAATTTCGAAAATGTACCTGAATATCTTAAGTAATCAGCACTCTTAGCCCTTCCACATGTATTTCTTGAAATATCCTTTCACTCATTAGACCTTTTATTATCACATCATCCCTGTACTGTACAATCTGCAAAATACCCATTCTTCCTTTTCTCTTCACTTCCCCTTCTTATTTAATTTTTATTTATTTATTTATTTATTTATTTACTTTGTTATTACTATCATTATTACTTTTTACTGATCTTTTTCTTTTTAACTCTCGTAAATTTCAATAAACGTCCAAATTGCCTCCAGATATGCAAATTCGAATCTTCTAAGGCGCAGGAAAACCCTTTCAGCTGGGAATGAACACCTATATGTCACCGGTTGTTTTTGTGCCACGCAAAAGCCATAGAGAACAAAAACAAAACATTGAGCACTCTTTAGTGTCCTTCAAGTTTTGTTCATCAGAAACTGTGGAGCGTTGAACAGTGCTGCAACATGAGTTGAAAATGAAGGGAGCGGGTGAGGTTATTTCATATCTGAAGATGCCGATGTGTGAACTAAACGTGGCAAGATTACCAAACCCAGACAGAAACACGTGACGGACAAGTTTTCTGCTTTAAAAAAAACGTTGCTTTTATTAAAACACTGTTCTGTATTCAATCACACGGGATTATAACAGAGAAAAAAAGAAAAGACTGAATCACTGTAAACTCAATGATGCGGCTAAAAAAACTCACAAGTTGGCGGTTCACGCCACTGATGTGACTGATAAAGTTTCAAAGCCCGTCAGCAACACATGTGACAGCGCATGACGAACAAGTTTTCTGCTTAAAAAAAAACCTTGCTTTTATTCAAAAACCGTTCTATATTTAATCACGCACGATTATAAGGGAGAAAAAAAAGAAAAGACTGAATCATTGTAAAGTCAATGATGTGCTAAAAAACTCACAAGTTGGTGGTTCTCGCCACTCATGTGCAATTGTTGTTGAATGAAAATTAACAAGAGGCTAGAATTAGCCTAAACCCGGGCTTGCAAAAAACAGTATGGTATCCCTAACTTAGTGCTAAACAAAAGAATAGAGGGAAGTCTGTCTTTCTTACATCGGACGCATTGTGTTTAGCTTGTGTTGGAGTCTATTTCTTTAGACCCCTATCAACATATATTCCCCTAAAATACAGCTCAACCACTGAGCACAATAATTATAACACTTGTAAACAATATTTCTAAAAGAACAAGAAAAAGAGAAACAGAAAAAATAAAGCCCGTGATATATACCACTAAAAGACATCGAACCCGGATTAGCTGCGTCACAGGCAGGAACAATGACCTTTAGGCCACAGAGGTTTATCGTTATGCAAGATGATAAAAATAGTGTATTGATGCCAAAAAAAAAAACCTAAGCACACTTGTTTTCGCTTCGATGGATAATAATTATCCATCGAAGCAAAACTCTGATTGGCAAAAAAACACTACTGCTCAGTGTACTAACATTTGATTTCACTTTATTGAGATTTCTAGACCAAGATGCGTTCAAAATTATATTATTCAGTGTCTTATTCGAAACCGTCATACATTTCTTTGTATTTCCGTAGTTTTCACATGTCAACACACTCGTAGGGTGGTCAGCCTATGGGTAGATACGTGGTGTTTCGCGTAATGTCATTATCATTTAGAGGTTTGATATGGCCGAGTAGAATTGTTCTACCAATCAGAACACTTCATCACAATTTGATTTAAGACACCACGTCGACTGTCATTGCGCCCACACACGCCTTTTAACGCTCGCCAAAGAAATCATATGGTTTTTCTACGCCTAAACCCTTCTAGATAGAACATGACAAATGGTGCAACGAATGTATAAGAACGTTTTCAAGCATTATTAACGGAACAAATAGCATCGTCGAGGACAAATGGGCAGGAAACGTTCGAAAAGGGGCTCCAGTTCATCAACTACTGAAGAAGGAATGGCCGTCGATACTGACACGCTTTATAACGAACTGAAGGACTCGATTGAATGCCTAAAGACACTCGTCACAGAAGGTCTTGCCGACATTTGCGATGACTAAGACAAATTAAGACAAGAATTTAAATCAGATATAAAGGCAGTGAACTCTACAGTAAAAGATCTCGAACAGAGTCTAAATCTCACCCAAAGCGACATCGACTCCTTAAAGAGACAATTCAAGGCTGAATCGGAAGAACGAATCTCGGAAATAGAGCTGTTAAGAAAGAAGGTAACGGCCTTAGAACAGAGCCTAAAAGAGGAAGTAGAGAGGACCACAAATCTAGAACAGTATACCAGACGGGAGAATTGAAGATTTAAAAACATCAAGGAAAGCGAAGACGAAGATTGCGAAAAAGTTGCACACATCATCATCGAAAGGGACCTTGGCATTGACACCTCCGGAGTCAGATTCCACGCAGTACATTGTGTTGGCAAGAGAGACGGCAGAAGGTGCAGACCTATCATAGTAAGATTTGTCTGTAGAATGGATCGAGACCAGGTTTGGTCCAAAAGAGGTAAGCTTAAAAAATCCAAAGTCCACACAGATGCGTACATCACTGAAGATTACGCAAGAGCCATTCAAACAGAACGGGAAATTTTAATCAAGGCTATGATGAAGGCTCGTAACGAACATAATTTACCTGAGGCTAAAGTCAGAGGTCGATATCTATACATCAATAACGAACGATTTAATTTCGAAAATGTACCTGAATATCTTAAGTAATCAGCACTCTTAGCCCTTCCACATGTATTTCTTGAAATATCCTTTCACTCATTAGACCTTTTATTATCACATCATCCCTGTACCGTACAATCTGCAAAATACCCATTCTTCCTTTTCTCTTCACTTCCCCTTCTTATTTAATTTTTATTTATTTATTTATTTATTTATTTACTTTGTTATTACTATCATTATTACTTTTTACTGATCTTTTTCTTTTTAACTCTCGTAAATTTCAATAAACGTCCAAATTGCCTCCAGATATGCAAATTCGAATCTTCTAAGGCGCAGGAAAACCCTTTCAGCTGGGAATGAACACCTATAAATACCTTCGGGACTATACCCCACCAAGGGCTTTTTATGTACAACTGTGTATGTGTTACGTATTTATTGTTGACCGGTGTGAAAGCTCTCCCTATGTTTTTACCTGTTACTTTTATGCATGTTTTTTTAATTCACAAATATCTTGGCTTCTTAATTACGCCACTAAATTACATAGCTGCTCTCCTGACACTCTCCTCAAAGGAACTCTAACACCTTCCTTGCACCATGCGCCCTGAAGATATGGTAATTCGCTCCCTAAATGTCAGAGGTCTTTCAAACAACACCAAACGAAGAGAAACTTTTCTTTGTTTGAAGAAAAAAAAGTTTTGTATTTCCTTTCTGCAAGAAGTGCACAGCACAAATGAGTCTTAACCTTACTGGCGTTCTGAATGGAGATACTCAATGATTTTCACAACCTTTTCTAGCTTCAGAGCAGGCGTCGCCATACTGTTTAACAACAATTGCCAATTTCAAATTCAGAAGAAGTTTACTGATCCCGAAGGAAGGCTTATTATTACAGATATAGAAACAGAAGATAGAGTTGTGACGCTTGTGAATGTTTACGCGCCTAACGAGGACAACCCGACCTATTTTAAACATGTCAGTGAAAAGCTGTCGTCTTTTGAATGCGATTTTATAGTCTTTGGTGGCGATTTTAATCTAGTCTGCGATGTTTTCAAGGACAAAAAAGGAGGCATTGCTGCAACACATGCTAAGTCAAGAGATGAGGTAGAAAGTATAAAAAAAAAGTTTGAATTGACTGATATTTGGCGCACCCTTAATCCTGATGCTGCGCGTTTTACACGGAGGAGGAAAAAACTTGAGATTCATTGCCGCTTAGAGTTTTTTCTTATCAGTGATTCTCTTTGCCCAGAGATTACTGGAGCTGAAATATTACCCGGTTATCGAACTGACCGCTCAATGATTACAATTCGCATTACCACAGCTACCAATCCCAGAGGGCTAGGTTATTGGAAGTTAAATACGCACCTCTTAACCGAAACAGAATATGTTACCTTGATACGAAAAACTATCGCTAATGTGTCAAAGGACTATGAAGGTCAGAATGAACTAGACGAGATTCTGTTATGGGACGCCGGTCATCAAAATGGCAATTAGATCTGCTTCCATATGTTATGCTACATCAAAGAAACGGCGTCTTAAGCATAAAGAAAATCTGTTGGATGAAGAGATTTCAGTGCTCGAGAAAACACTTGACGACCGTAATATATCAGATAATGTTAGGGAATGTATACAGACTGAACTAAGAATGAAGAAACAACAAATAGAAGACATAATCGCCTATAAAACCCAAGGTGCTATTCTAAGATCAAAAGTGAGGTGGTATAATGAAGGGGAAAAGAACACAAAATATTTTCACAGTCTGGAGAAACGACATTTAAACAGTATAACTATTAGGAACCTTAAAATCGAAAATGATACATCGCCCAGAATGCTTTTGTCTTTCGCGACATTTACTTACAGTGTCTACTTTCTCAATATGCGGAATAATAATTGAAAAGATTAAATTTTTGGAGAACCGACTTCTCTCGTGAAAGAATCGGTGGCCGTCAATGAAAGGGTTTGATGTGCGAAGTAATTCTCAAGGTGTGATAAAGTAAAGAGTGGCGTCCTAATAAAGGCGGCCGCGCTCTTTACAAACTGTATTGTCAACAAATTCGTGTGCAACTAGATTCTCTTATTATTTTTTTTAATTTTTATTTTGACGTGTTATACTTGGAATGGTCTGAGCTCGGTAGCCAAAAATTACTTCCAAAACAATCTTCCTTTTTATAAAGAGTTGTCGAATAGCAAGTACGATGTGCGGAACTCTCGCGCGTATTTCATGGTTTCGATTTTTGAAACTCAACCGGTCAAAGCAGTTCAATTATAGACGGGGTCTTTCACTTTATCCCTTCAGATACCCGATACGTGGATCGCGCACTTTAAAAAGAATGTAGGTCGTAAAATGATGAAATTCTAAGCCTGTCACAGAAGCAAAAAGCAGGCAACGCGTCTTACGCCTGAGTGAACATTGTTTTGTTTTGTTTTGTTTTGTGATCACTGTTATGGTTTTAATGATCAAAGCATTATAAACGTTTTAATCCAAGCACTGTATTCAGTTGTTTGAAACCAGTTTAGCGCAACATGTCAAAGAGTGCGAGATACGAGCCCGGCTTTTTTTGCACATTACTATTGGACGGTATTTGTGATCGCTCAGTTCCAAATACCGACCCAAGCAATTGCTGCGGCATGTCCTATTGTTAACGGAGGCTTAGTCATGAATACATTAAACTCTAGCGGGAATTTCAAAGCAAGCCTGAGCTATTGTCATGCAAGTGCTGGGCAGCAACAAGTCTACGAGGTCAGTAGGAAAGATTCAAAGTTGAGATTTCCAACCACTTTGAATTATTCTTTTCATCCGAAAATTAGCAGGGAGCTTCTTTTAGTAATAAGAAAACAAAGCCATATGCTAACTCTTAACAAGAGCGACTTGCTACGAAAAAATTTGGCTATGAATAATTTCCTCATACCGCAAAAGTCCCAAAATAGGCCGAATTCAAGTACAATTTCCAACCACTTCCATTGCTTGAAAAAGCCCCGAAAAAATCTGGATTCCTTCAGTGAGGTCTCATTTACAAAAGCCATATGCTAACTCACTGGAAGCGCGAAAAGGTAACTCCAAAATGCGACTAAAATATGCACTGGTAGTCGCTTCTACGCCAATTTCTCTTTTGTGCGAGTGTCTTATCTCATTAGTGCATTTCAAATCTCGCGCGGCCCCCTTGAAAAAGTCCCGGATGAGTCGAATTATTCTGGGCGATGAAAAAGATTTCGACAGACTCTGAAATTTTAGATGAAGCTAAAAAGTATTATGAGTCTCTTTACATGTCTATTACAAACAGCGATGATGTTGACACTTACGAAAATATTTTCTATCCCAAGGTTAATGAAACAAAGTTAAGCTACAACTAGAAAGAATCTTGCAAAGGGCTTCTGTCAGAAAAAGAATGTTTTGAGAGTTTAAAAACAATGGCACCCGGCAAGTCCCCTGGTACGTAAATATACTGATGGTATTCCATCAGAGTTTTATAAAGTGTTTTGCGACGATCTGTCATCCTTTTTACTCGCTGCTTTAAATTCATCTTTTACCCAGGGACACCTCTCCATCTCACAATGCAGAGGGCTAATAACTTTAATACCGAAGAAAAACAAACCGCTGCAACATCTAAAAAACTGGAGACCTATAAACCTTTTGAACTGTGACTACAAAATCGCAACAAAAGCAATTGTAGCAAGAATGAAAAAAGTGCTACCTGATATAATTAACAACAATCAAACAGGGTTTCTCAAGGGTATAGATCCATCAGTGAAAATGTTAGATTAATAGACAGCATAATAACCTACGCAGAAACCCAGAATATCCCTGGCATTTTGCTTTTTATAGACTTTGAGAAAGCCTTTGATACTTTGGAATGGAACTTTATTGTAAGAACTCTTCGTTATTATAACTTTGGCGATTCCCTAATTACCTGGGTTAAGTTATTCTATACCGACATAAGCAGTTGCATACAAAATAACGGCTGGTCCTCCGACTCAGTGTTTTTCAATCTTACCAGAGGCGTTAGACAAGGATGCCCTCTATCCCATATCTTTTCATCTTATGTGTTGAAATACGAGGCAGTGCCATAAGAAACCATGATCAAATCAAAGGTATTCGTGTTTTAGGTACAGAATGCAAACTAAGTCAATACGCGGATGACACCACATTAATTCTAGACGGTTCAGATAACTCAGTGCACCAATCGTTTAACTTGTTAGATTCCTTTGCAGCTCTTTCTGGGTTAAGGGTTAATTATGAAAAAACAGAAGCTCTCTGGGTCGGCTCTTCACGCCTACAAAGAGGGATAATCCCTGCCTTTCAACACATTACATGGCCTGTTCATAAGGTGAAGCTGGTTTTCGGCAGGTATTTCCCTCATAAGTCACGTCCTGGGAGAGGATTCACTTTTTTTGGAGTTCGATACTTTTAAGAAAAAATTCGGAATTTAATACCATTTTCTCCAGTAATAATGCGTAACTTGTGCAATCTCGAATCTGAAACGCAAAAACTATTGTCCGCCAACGAGAGGTGCTACTACTGACACCAAAAGCCTTTTGGCATCACAAGAGTTCTGTAAGTTAGCTTATAAAATTTTTCTAACACAAAGTACCTCTCCCTCATGCAAAAGTCAGGGAAAATGGCTTGCAGACTGTAAAGCTCTTGGGTTCGACATGAAAGACTGGAGTAAGTCGTACACGGTGGCCTTTCTATGCACCAATGAATCTAAATTACGAATCTTTCAGTTTAAACTTCTACATAGAAAATTAGCAACCAACTGTTTCCTTTTCAAAATTGGGATTGCCGCTAATGACCAGTGCACTTTCTGTAAAGCAAGCTCAGAAACTCTCCTCCACCTTTTTTGGGACTGTCCTGTTGTTAAATCTTTCTGGAATGAAATTGGTACCTGGATGAGAAACAGCTCTTGCTTCCCGAATCAAGACTTCTCCTTTCTCTCTTGCATAGGCTTTGTGAACGATACTACAAACTTGCTTTTTCACCATGCACTTTTAATTGCGAGGTATCACATTTATTATTCGAAAACAATGTGCCTTCATCCATCACGAGAATTTTTTTTTCGAATTATGTTAAATTGCCTTGACTATGAAAGACGTTATGCTGTCAAAACTGGGTCATTGAGAAATTTCAATGTGAAATGGGGAGCATTTATCCGGGAAAATAACCTTAAGTTTCCTTCTCCGCTTTGTCGAGAGATACGGAGAGTAGCAATTACAATACTTTTAAGGTCAATTACAAGAGAAATATAATTATTCCTTTTGGACAATTGAAGGACATTGTTCCGTAATCGTATGTGCATATATGTTAGTATTATGTTAACTTTATTATTTTTTTATTTATTTATTTATTTAATTTATTTTATTTTTGCAATAGTATGTAAGCCTCCTGTAAGTAATGTAAGTAACACGTGGTATGTAGGTATGGTATGCTAGTATCGTGATGTAAGTTGTAATATGATGTAAATTGTAATATGTCGTGATGTAAGTATCATGTAAATATTATGTAAGTTATATAGGGATTTCAGTTAGTATGTAATTAAATAAAATGTTTTAGTAATAAAAAAAAAAAAAAGACACCACGTACCATGGGCCATCCTTTGAGTTCGCAGTTGACCACAACACTGAGGCGCAAGCCGGAAGTACTTAGTCTTCCTCGGTCGTGAGAAAAAGTCACGGGAAGTTGTTGCAAGTCACGAACATTTATCCTTTGGGTTCAAGCGAGAAAAAGCTTATTGAAAACCCAAGAGCAGGGAAGAGGAAAGGGGAAAGCAGGTTGCAGGACATATCGTTGTTTTGTTTTGTGTTTGTTTGTTTGTTTGTCACGTTGATGTTTTGTCTTTAATTGAAAAGTTTCCATGACCTGTCGAAAAGTTGGTGATGTGTGTTTGATAAAGCTTGGGAACAACAACAACAACAACAAAACAACCATAGACTGCTTTAAAGGGATGAACAATCACACTCAAAAGTAAATGGAAAGAAAAAGCGCTGGACAAACAAGTCAAACACAAATCACAAATTCCTCTTTAACGAGTGAAAATCATTTGTATTGAGTTGTACTGTAAAAGGCTAATTAATCGAGCGCAGATTAAATCGATTCGAAAACCTAGTCAAGTACTGTAACTTGAACAAGACTTTTATCTAAGTACTTTGCCTGCATGAATTGTCGAATTCTTGTCAAACTCATGGCGAAGAAGGCTGTTTACCTGCTCATAGGGAGAGACATAGACTCTGCGTTTTCAGCCTCGCTCCAAACCTTTCGCTTGACGAAACCGTCCCATTCGCATTCGACGAACGCAAAAATACGGCTGTTTGGCAGTCTACGAGAGACATTTGAGTAGTTCCAAAAACTACACGTAGGTTTTGTCAAGCACAAACAAACAAATAAACAGACAGAACAAAAGAGGATCTTTCGGTTTTCGAACCTGCTTACAACTGAAGCTAATCAAGTTGCAACCGCGGTTGAAGAACGGGTTTGAACTTGAGTGAAATGTGAAATGTGAAATGGCCTTCAGATGATTCAGATTGTCCTCGTAAAACACAGGAGAAAAAAAACGTGATAATAGTAATCACTATGACCCGTGACTTTTGACAATAATTATCCGTCAAATGAGAATCGGGTGTATCTTTATCGTGAACTATGATTTGTTTTCGTGTTTCTTTAATAAAAAAGGAGGAGTCCTGTTTTCCTATGCCTACCGCATTAAATCGTGAGCCCCATAATTAAACAGTGATTGCAACATGCACATTTTGTAACGCAGGAGTTACGTGGCTGCACGTATTTGTGTTGGCGTTTTTGCTGTTGTTGTTACAATCCCTTATTTAGCTCCCCCACCCCCCCTCCCCCCAAACAAAAACAAAAGAGTTCAGGGTTTGAAAATCTGACTTTACCTTTTAGTGGAAAAAAGAGGAGAGTAGCAACTGTCACGAATCAGAAGAGACGGAAACAACGAAACGAGACAATTATAACCGAGTACGAGGGGTCCACTGTCAAAACTCAAAGTAATTATAGATAATCCGTGGCTATAGACTGCGAGTAGTCTCTAATTTCGGCAATGGATTGTGGGGCTGGCGAAAGAAACGCGCGCGCGCGCGCGCGCGAAGTTGCGAGGAGACGCGACATGAGAGGAGCGCCTCGCGTCGCGTCTCCTCGCAACTTCGTACGCGTCTTTCGCCCGCCCCTCAATCAGTCCAATCCATCGCCGAAATTAGAGAACGCTCGTAGTGTAGTTTTCCTTTAAAACTGGTGAAAGCATCTTTCGAAATATAGGTTATTTTTGATACTGAGATCACACTTTGCAGCCCTTATTGCCACTCATTTCTTCCAAGAAAGTAAAGAGAGTGATACGCACAAACGGGCATAAAATTCGTTCTGCTTTCCCCATACCCCGAAGGTAGAGGAAATACCGCTTGTTTTTATATACGCTCTCCTTGAGTGGTTTTCTGACCTCGCAGAAAGAAAACAAGGTAGCTCATGGTCTTGATTGATACCTAACAGTCCTCCTAAAAGTCCTCTTAGCATATAAAAGGGCTGTAGTGGCAGAGAAACAACCTGGCTGTGCATTAGTTTTCTTTCATTATTTTCAAGGTTTGAAGTCAAAGCTTGTCAAAATCTAAAGAAAACACATTTGAATAAAATTAATTGGACCAGTTAATTTATTGTTAGTTTGTTTTCAATCTGCACATGTCAAACTGCTCATTTAAGAATGTTCCTTGATTTTGATTGGCTAGCATGGGCTAGGTAGTTTTAAAGAACCTAGGGAGCAGGGTTGGCACAGTGGTGAGAGCGCTCAACTTCCACCATTGTGTCCCGGGTTCGATTCCCGGACTCGGTGTCATAAGTGGGCTGAGTTTGTTGGCTCTCTACACTGCTCCAAGAGGTTTTTCTCCAGGTAATCTGGTTTTCCCCTCTCCTGAAAACCAACATTTGATTTATTTTGATTTGAGATTTGTAATTAGTAGGCGAAGAGCCACCTTGTGGAAGTGCTACTAATAAATCATTATAATTATTGTTATTATTATTATTGTGTCAATGACAAAATGCTTGAATATGATTGGTTCTTAACAGCCTTTATTTGTGGCTTAATTGGCTGCTTCAGGTCCAAACTGTCCGATTTGAGCTGTCCGATTACAAGCACTTAATTTTGTAATCGGACAGGCCAAATCGGACAGTTACCTTATTTGGGTATGTTGGGCAGTAGCTGCCATATGCATGTCGTGTCAGTTGTCAATGTACAATACGTTTTACAATTTAGAAAGTTGACCTCTAGAGTTTCTTGCATTTTGTTATTGACACAATTAATTGGTAATCGGACTTCGTGTCGTACATATTCAGGGTTAATCATGCTGGTGATTTCAAATCAGCCTTGTGCTACGTGCGCGGCCAATTTTTTAATCACTCGCCCGATTACTCCCTGAATTGTACTCCACTCAGTCCTATTACCATTACTTATTGGCTAATGGAATGAAGTGCTTAATTATAATTCTAATGGCTTCCACGTGACGTAAGAAAAAAATAAAATTAAAAATTTTGAGGTTTTACTTTCATCAGGTTAAATACATTTTAAAGATATATCTGTTGGCGAAAATATCGATTTACGTTGTGTTTTCGAGTTCTGAATAACCAATATGTTAAGAGAAGTGTCTTTGCCAATGTTTTGAAGTTTAGCAGAGAGAAAAAATCTTTTGTGAGAGCCAAAGTGAACTCCAGATGATTCCAATGGATTTCTGGCTGCCATGTTGGGGTTAACGATCCTCAGAGGAACACCAGCATGGCGTCTCCGTACTAAACACTATAATTTTGAGTGGAACCCTTTACCAAATAACTCGAGTTCGGAATATCGCACAACCCTGAAGCTTTGATAAGTTGTTTATTTATTACTCTTCTACACTATCTCAATTTCTTGACTTAATTTATTGAAAGATAAGCAATTTTTTTTATTTGCGTGATACTTGCATGACATGCAAGCCAAGAATTGACTGCTTAAAACTGTCCAATTTGGCCTGTTCAGTTACAAGTGTTTGTAATCATACAGGCAAAATTGGACAGTTTGGACCTGAAACAGCCAATTAAGCCAGAAATAAGGGCTGTTAAGACCCAATCATATTTGAGCATTTTGTTATTGACACAATAATAATAATAATAATAATAATAATAATAATAATAATAATAATGGTGTGATAAAAAATCCTCATAATAATAATAATAATAATAATAATAATAATCTGTATGTGTTATACTGCAAATAATAGATAATAATAATTTAATAGCCATTTGTTAGGCCTATACGTCGCAATTATCTCCACTTGTTCCATACTCACAAAACATGAACCACAGGCTCCTTGAGGGAACTTTTTTAAATTTTCAATGAAACAGGACACCCACACTTCTTTCTCACGACATACCAACCTTGTCTCTCAAGTATTGCTTGAGAGTAGGATGCACACATTTCTGGCAAGCAATCACTTGAACCCCAACTGACATTAACCAATCAGCAACCTTTAACATCTGCTGCAGGACAGCATTCATCGTATTTATGTTAACATCAATGCTTGCTGTTTCTGTTCTAACGCCATCACCATACCACTCATCTGTATCTCCAGCCATTGATATGTTGAACAAAGCTACCTTGGCAGCACGGTCCACAAGGGTTTTACTCTGGTGTTGAAAGGTTGGAATATTGGGTGCTTCCAGAAGCACACCTTCCAGGATTTTTGAGTCTTTAACAGAGTCATCCTCAAAAGTCACTATCTGAACTGGTGCTGGTACAGCAGCTGCCCCATATGAATCCTTGGTCATATTGCTTGGAAGTGAATGAAGGAAAGCCTAAGCAAATACAAAAGATAAATGTTGTTATCTTTCAATTTTTATTTCATTCATGTGAAAGAGTAAAATAGGAATTAAACCTTCTCTACGTGTACCTTACATATTACACAATCATCAAGTGAGTTTTGCAGAACAAAAATGAGATTAAGAGAATTATGAAAATTATTTGAATAAAAATTGTCATAACTTTGCTGAAAACAGAACCTTGATAATGAGCACACCAACATGCTGTTTGTCCGATTCACTCAAGTGGCAAGCAGGTTTAGTTCCTATGATACTATTTACAATGGACAGCATGCTCTTCATATTTCCAATGTCAATCTTCATTTTCCATTGGCAAGATTGCAGATGGTTGTTGATCACTTCCAGTGAAAGTTGATTGATCTGAGTGAATAAGGTTCTTGGAACTGGCAGATCAAGGGAGGACTGTACCAGACTATAACAGTGATACACTGTGATGTAAAAACTATAGACTGTCACTTTCTTACATGCATATTACCAAAACAGTACTTATGAATGGCAGGGACTGGCATGTCAAGCTTTTGGGTTTTATTGGGTTCCCATTTTATGGGGGAGAAGTTACTGAGGTACACCCCAAATAGCAGATGAGCTGAGTACAGTAACAAAGTAAAGACATCAAAAGAAAGATTGAAGTTTATCTAGAGTGAGCATCGATCATTATAAAATGCCAATTACGACATCCCAAACCTCGACGTCTTGTTTCAACTTCTAGCTTACATTGATATGTGCATTTAAAGTACTATTTCTTCATGTAAATCTCTTTTAAATTCTGCAATAGTTCTACTAAAAGTGTTGGAATCATACAAAATTAAAGGGGCAGTGGCAAGGGAATTATCCCTGATATTTTGCAAAAAAAAAATTACTAAATGAATTTTCAAGGACTTTTTCATTCTTGAATTGCTTCTGGCATGGGTGACCAGTGAGATAATAAAATCAAGTACTGTAAATTTTAAAAGACATAAGAGACGCACTAAGTTATTACGAAGTTCACCTAAAACACAAGGGGAGAACTTGAAAACTTCGGCCCGATGTTTTCAAGTTGGCATCATTTTCATCTTGGCTACACATAACCAAAAACACTTAAGAATGGCTTCTGTGAGCTAAAATAGCTGTTTTGAAGAAAATTTGGTAATTATTTTTCATTTGTCATTGGTAAACAGGTCTCCTTTGCTTTCCAGATTTTTACTAACAATCCATGACATTGCCCCCTTTAAGACTGAAAGTTAACATGACAACCTACATCTCAGCTACCAATTCCAAAAATGAACTAATGCACATGTCACAAAATCTCCACATTGTTTTACAGTCAAAGATTAGGGGGTGGGGGAATTCACTAGTTTGTAAAGGCCGGCACACACGAGGGGAATATTCGCAAAGAATGGTTGCAGGGAATGGACCAGTTCCCTTCGCATGGACTAACAAAACTCTATTCGCAGGGACCAAAATTGGTTCCCTGCAAACGTTCCCATGAAATCAAACTTGTTTGAATTCATGGGAAAGTTTGCAGGGAACATTCCCCTGAAAAAATGCTTGTTCCCTTCATGTGAACTGTGCATGGGAATATATACCCTGCTGACAATTTCCAACTTTAATTAGGTTTTCTTTTATTTTTGTCTGGTTGGGCTGAAGAAAACATCCTTCCTTCAACTCTGAAAACTTATCGAAATTGAAAATTACAAAAACATAGTAAGTTTATAGACGAATAATGTGAGGCGTTATGAACATACACTGATTTATTTCAATGAATGTATTTTGTGTTTTGTTACTTGTAATTTAATTAACTTGCTTGAGCTTATGGTGTTACTCTGCGACTCATTTCTTGTCTCCATGTTTTCGTGAATTTCAGTAAAAAAGCCCAAAATTATACTAAACTGTTCGCTCCGTGTAAACCTTTCAAGGGAATTGTCCCCGTAACTGGTTTCATTGTCTGAACTCTACAGGCGAATATTCCCTGCAACCATTCCCTGCAAATATTCCCCTTGTGTGTGGTAACCTTAAAGGATGTCAGGGGGATTTTTCTGCTGAGAGACATCTCACCCAGTGGACTTTGTCTTGCAAGATTCTCCGACCCCTTGGGGAAATTCCTCAAGTTTGCTTGACTGATTGTACAATCCACCTGGTTCATGGTAGCCCAGGGATCAACCCCACAGGGAAGCAGATGACATGTGCATAAGTCTGACAAGCAGATATTTTCATGGTTCTTTGAAAATTAACCTCATTAAATGTCCAGATTCCACCATTCTAATTTTTTGTGATTCACTTGCCAAACTACCACTCCATTAAATGACACCAAATACCTCACAAGGAGCAAAGCGGTTTGAAGTCCACCATCACCGTAATTATCAAGGTGCCCCTTTACGGACAAGAGTATTAGTCTCAGTATAGGATGTGACAAGCCAGAGAGGCTGTGAAGAATCCTGCTTGAGGTTGATATCACAGTCACATGACCACCAGAAGATGTCTGAAAGAACTTTAACCTGTTCGTCAAGTAGAAAATACAGCTTCTTAAAAAAGCACACAATTAAAAAAAGCAACAGGAAAAGCTTAATACTTATATACAATAAGCTCATTCTATAATATGCTTATTTAAATGATTATGCTTATACTAGCATCAAACTGTTATATTGATGGCATCTGAAATATGATGCAGAGCAGAGGTTGTCATCTATTTGGAGTACCAGGATTTGAATCATGTTGTATCCGAAGGAGAAGCTGACATCGCTAACTTCCAAATTTTTTACGTTTAAGAAAAGTCCTTTAAAGGTTTTTACGTTGAGAGCTCAAAGATGGTAAGTTTTTCGTCAGTCTGTGAGTTTACTAAAGCATTTTATGAATTACTAGAACAGTTTTAGGAACAATAAGGTGAATCGGTTTTCCTGAAGTCACGCATTGAAACAGAAAACAAAAACATACCGCGTCGAACAGTCTCCACATTCTTCGCTTTAAAAAACCTTAAAACTTTTTTATTAATTCATGAAATGATTTAGTAAACTCACAGACTGATGACTCATCATCTTTGAGCTCTCAACGTAAAAACCTTATCTTTAAAGGACTTTTCTTATTTTTTTACGTTTGACCGCGGTTAATCGGCCACCATCTTGAAGCTATATAAATTTCGGAAGGGTTACGCACGCGATCGCTGTTTTCAAGACCAACTGTAAACTGGATTGTTTTTCTCGAGGGTTTGTGTGATCACGATAGAGCTCACACTCTCTATAATTGGAAGTAGCAAAGTATGACAAGAGGTTGTCATGGTATGTAACCCTGGTTAGCGCTAACCACGCTTCGAGAAATCAGTGCAGTGTTGGTGTTGCTTCGTGGATTTGATTTAAATTGCACTGGCGGCCAGCCTTTTCTATTGCGAAAAATCTTTCGAACTATGTTTACAACGAATATCTCAGTGCATTGTGTAGTGTTTGCTAATTCAAGAGCGCGTGGCAGGGTCAGACCGGGAATGAAGTGTTGGTTCACTTTCATTATCAGGGGCTAGGTAGGTTTCGGTAGCAATTCTTGCTTTAACTCGGTTGTATTGGTCAATGACTTTTGTAGCATTTGGTGGCTCCTAAAGGAGCCGTTGGTTTTGGCGGGAAACCCGCTTTACTTGCTGCTTGTGTATTTGGTCACAGCTTTAGTTCCTTCACTGACGGCGTGTTTGACCAGTTCTCCGGGCAAAAGCAGCCTGACGGCGGTCTGCATCTCGCGGGAGCCGATGGTTGATTTCTTGTTGTAGTGCGCCAGTCGGGAAGCTTCGGTGGCGATGCGCTGGAAGATGTCGTTCACGAACGAGTTCATGATACCCATGGCTTTGCTGGAGATACCAGTGTCAGGGTGAACTTGCTTCAACACCTTGTAGATGTAGATAGCATAGCTTTCCCTTCTCTTTCCCCTCCTCTTCTTCTTTCCTTCAGCCCCAGCCTTGGCCTTTCCGGCTCGCTTCTCGCCTTTCTTTCCTGTAACTTTAGGTGCCATCTCTAACGATCAGAATGGGTTATGAAAACGACGCGTGACAGAACAGCATATTTATAACAAAATCACCGGAAGATTAATTAACATGCGGATTGAAATATTCGAGTTTTCATTGGTTGTCTCAATTAGGTGAACTCAAAGGTCAAGTTACTTGTGCATATATCATATTTCACCGAACAACAATACCTAGGGTTTCTCTGATTTGATTGGTGCATTTCCATCCTGTTCAAAATCATAAGCCCGTATAAATTTTGATGTCTGCACATTCACGAGTATATTTCACTAGCATTGTTTAGTGTTCAAACCTAACTTCGAGAAGATGTCTGGTCGCGGTAAAGGAAAGGCAAAAGGCACGAAATCTAAGACCCGCTCATCCCGAGCAGGGCTTCAGTTTCCCGTTGGTCGTATCCACCGTCTTCTTCGCAAAGGCAACTATGCTGAGCGAGTTGGCGCCGGTGCTCCGGTGTACTTGGCCGCTGCACTCGAATATCTGAGCGCTGAGATTCTCGAGTTGGCGGGAAACGCTGCTCGTGACAACAAGAAGACAAGAATAATCCCCCGTCATCTTCAGCTGGCTGTGCGCAATGACGAGGAGTTGAACAAGCTGCTCGCTGGTGTCACAATCGCACAGGGAGGTGTTCTTCCCAACATCCAGGCTGTACTTCTGCCCAAGAAGACCGAGAAGAAGCCCAAGGCATAAGAACCTCCACTTTTCAATACACAAACGGCTCTTTTAGGAGCCACCAACTGTTAATAAAGTCATGACCAACATGCTTACAATGTAAATGATAAATTACGGCCCTTTCAACAGGATTTCTTTGAATTCGCAAATGATACAGTCGGACGTCCATTTCGAAAGCTCTGTAAGATATGTTTCGTTTTCGTCTCTAAAAGGAAGCGGATACATGTAGTTTGCGAGAAGCTTGGATCTATGTGCACAGCAAAGATTTCTTAGCTTTAATTTGGTCTGAGTTTTTATAATAGCTTGAGTGCGAGTGCGTTTATAGAGGAGAAACGGGAGAGAATACCAAAGACAATTGCATACTAAGTATATAAATGACAGACGGTTTTCGTGCGAGCCGAAGAACCGTCCTTCATGCAAATTGCAACGCTTTGAATCCCGCGCAAATCAACGGTCCGTTACATAAATTTACAGATTGTAAAATACAGACTGGATTGGATTTGTAAAACATGGACTGGATTTGTGCAACTTGGATTTGTAAAAGGACGATTCGTGAAACATGGTTTTGTAAAAGATGGATTTGTAAAAGGTATATTTATAAAACATGGATTTGTAAAAGGTGGATTTGTAAAACACGGTTTTGCAAAACATGGATTACGTGCAATTATTATTATCGTTATTATTATTATTATTATTATTATTATTATTATTTTATTGATTAATTAATTTATTTATCTTTACTGTGTGTGTGTGTTAGCTTATTATACAGTGTCAGTTTAAGGTGGGGGTTCAACATGAATTTGTGTGTATAGCCTGAGTATCAGGCCCTCCGAGTATCCGAGTATCCTTCTGCCCCCTTCTAAGAAAAGCCTGATACTCAGGCTAAGGTGTTCAAAGAAGGGATTTTAATGAAGTAAAAATGTTTTGAAACACTTCCAGTTAGTTGCCACCCCACAAAGGCACTGCAGGTTGCAAGCGTACCGGCCTAGATTAGCCTTTGCTACCCGCCGGTATGCTTAAATGTGTATTTAATTATTTTTCTTTTTGTTTGTAAACATTGTAACAATTGTACATTATGAAAATAAATAGTTGATAGTTGAGTTGATAGTTGCTGGGGGAACTGTTTGATATCCGTCTACTAATTTCTAACTTCAAATTCCAATTTTAAACTCTTATTAAATCTTCAATTTTTCCTATTTTCCTAAATTTAACTAATCCTTTTAGCCTGAGTATCAGGCCCTTCTAAGAAAGCCTGATACTCAGGCTAAATCCTTTGAGAAAAATTATCTCTTCCCAAATAGACCCAAAAATTACCAAAAAATTCACAAAATATCCCACAGCATAGCTTTGTGGGATGAGCAGAGGGATTTTTGATTGCTTGAAACGCGACCGACATATCAACGTGAAATCTATGTTAAGCGGCTAAGAAACGATGTTTAGGTTAACTCCCGCCTTAAGTAGCCCGCCTAGAACAGCTCTGCTATTAAACTGTGGGCTACAAAGGCCTTTTTCGTACAAATGTGTAAATAAAGCCAATGTTGTTGTTGATTTGTAAAAGGTGGATTGTAATATGTGTTTGTATGGATTGTTGCTAGAAATTCATACACTGAAAAATATTCACGTGTTTATTTAGTTTCATGAGACTTTCAGCGCGCTTTTTCGCGTGTTTGCTGGCCGCACAGTGCTCACTTTGTTCTTATGTTTTAACTGATAAAACGCGGTCCGGATACGGGCAGT
The DNA here is from genome assembly GCA_016490735.1 of Pachyseris speciosa. NCBI lineage: Eukaryota > Metazoa > Cnidaria > Anthozoa > Scleractinia > Pachyseridae > Pachyseris > Pachyseris speciosa. Next base: position 285,933 of record JAEMWC010000687.1, read on the forward strand.
TTAATAAACCTGGAAAACGTTTGTGTTCCTGTTATTCTCGCTTCATGCTATGAAGAATTAAAACATTTTAATCACATGGCGCTTAAAGAGAGGTCAGTGTTTTATTCATCTTTGCTCACAGGACTTAGTTGAACAAGTTTCCTGAAAATGTTTCAATCGACACAATGAAAAGCGATATCATATTTTCGGGTTAGGTTTCCCGGTATCTCCCGTGTGAATACACAGTCACGTCTTTAATAGACCGGCTAGCAACATATTTTTAGCTTTGAGAATGCACTGTAAATTTCTCACAGGACAAAGCTAGACACGCACAGTCATAGCAAGGATTTCCATGCCTTTTGCAGGGATCAAAAAGCAAGATACAAGTGATTGGTTTCGATTTATTTCGAGGAAATTGACACACTGGCAGAAAGCTGTAGAAAGCATTGCGCTTTTTGATGTCGGTGTGAAACAAATCCACGTTTTACAAATCTACCTTTTACAAATCCAGTCCGGTCAAATTTTTACAACATGCCAATTTATTACCGAGTAAAAACTGGTTATGAGGCCTTCGCGCCCGCACAATTGGGTTTTGAGTGAGAAGGACAACTCTGGCTGCACCGGAAAACCTGTTGCCTTCAAAATTCATTGATTGACGTTTCGGTTTTTGTTTAGGTTCGACAAAAATCGAAGAAATGTTACAAAGCCTCCTACGTAGACAGGAGGAACGCGTGACGAACCCAAAGACGTCTAGCCTGCGCGCGTGGCAGACCGTAGAAGGGGAGGGAAAGGGTCAAAAGGAGCGCGGCAGCTTTCCCTCCCCTTCGACGCCTGCCACGCAGGCTAAAAGACGTCTGCGGGGGAGGCTATTCAGTGCCGTGCAGATCGTTCGCTTCGGTTGGAAGTTACGCAAATCTACTTGCTTTTTCTGGCAAATGGTAAGCACCCCTAAGCTCTACCTGACAAATGTTCTAAAGGAAAATAAACCTATATATGAGTTCTGCGGCAGCTCTTGTTGGGTTGGCTAAGGGACATAATGAAGTCTGATACTATTAAATATTGATTATGACTTTTGTAAGATTTGGTGGCTCCTAAAGGAGCCGTTTGTTTTGGAAAGGTGTCGTCTAACCGCCAAATCCGTACAGAGTACGTCCCTGGCGTTTGAGAGCGTACACCACATCCATGGCTGTCACAGTCTTGCGCTTGGCGTGCTCGGTGTATGTCACAGCATCACGGATGACGTTTTCAAGGAAAACTTTAAGAACACCACGAGTCTCCTCGTAGATCAGGCCAGAGATTCGCTTAACACCGCCACGACGAGCAAGACGACGGATGGCTGGCTTGGTGATGCCTTGGATGTTGTCCCGAAGGATCTTACGATGACGCTTAGCGCCTCCTTTCCCTAGACCTTTTCCTCCTTTACCGCGACCAGACATTGTACCGACTGCTACTCGTGCAAATGAGTTATTGTTTTGCAGGCAAGGCACTGGTTTAATTATAGGGGCGAATAGGACCTCTCAGAAAGCATGGATAGGTTAATCCGTATTGGTTGGTAAAGACAAATGGAAAGGGTCAAGTTAATATTTAACATTCCTCAGCATCAGTTTCGTTTTTCATACCTTAGCAGAGCTTCAAATAGCGTGGGATCAAAGTAGAGCCACAGCTCCGTGAAATTAATTTGAAATTACTTGATCATCCAATGACATCGCTTCTTTCTTAACCAATCAAAGATAAGCCCGCCAGGTATAAAACCATTGTGGTAATCGCGATCGCTTTTATCGGTTAACTTTCCAAGTTATCGTCGAAGTATGGCTCGAACAAAGCAAACTGCTCGTAAATCAACTGGTGGAAAAGCTCCACGCAAACAGCTCGCCACGAAGGCAGCTCGTAAGAGCGCGCCTGTCACCGGTGGAGTGAAGAAACCCCATCGTTACAGGCCCGGTACAGTCGCTCTTCGTGAGATCCGTCGTTACCAGAAATCAACCGAGCTGCTGATCCGCAAGCTGCCCTTCCAGCGCCTTGTGCGAGAAATCGCTCAGGATTTCAAGACCGATCTGGGTTTCCAGAGCTCCGCTGTGATGGCTCTTCAAGAGGCTAGCGAAGCTTACCTCGTAGCTCTGTTTGAAGACACCAACTTGTGCGCCATCCACGCCAAGCGCGTCACCATCATGCCCAAGGACATTCAGTTGGCCCGCCGAATCCGCGGAGAGCGAGCATAAGTGACACGCTTCTTTGTCAAACAAACGGCTCCTTTAGGAGCCACCAAATCAATAAAAGCAATAATCAATTTTATTCCCGCCAACCTTATTTACGTTCCTGTCTTTACAAAACGTGGTTTGATTACTACGTTTATTGCAGAATTCGCCGTTATAAAGTTCTTTTTGAAAACCACTTTGGATAAGTATAGATTTTTTCAGTCACTATCGAGAGAGTTTCAGGCTGGTTCCGTTTCAAACAGTTAACCACGATTTTTGTGGTCGCATTTCTGCATTATCAAATTCGCTAGTGTGGCAAATACATAAACTTACCCGAACTGTTGGATTATGATCAATTACTCAAAATGGTAATGATCAATTACTCAAAATGGTAATGATCAATTACTCAAAATAGTTTCGAGGTACGTTTCAGACATATTTAATAAAAAAAAAAAACCTATGTCGCGACAGGCGGCTGACTCTATTTGAAAACCACAAATCAAAGGTAACTTATCAGGACGGCAAAGCTTTTGTCAAAAGCTATAGTTGTGGGAGTCGTCTAAATGAACAATAGTGCATGAGGGCTCAACCTTGACAAGGAGAAAGATGTATACACTCGATCTAGAACATTTTTATTCCTTTTTACAAGAAGCATCTATAATTCTCTTTCATTGAACATGACAGCTACGAGGGCTGAACGCAAAATTGACGGTCAAGTTGAAGTCTTTACTGCTTTCTTCGATTCAAATTTTGGCGCAAAAATTATGCAAATTGAACCACATTCGGTTCACAAAGAACAAAGAACGATTTCAAGTTCTTGGTTCTAAGGTAACTGCACTTTTAAATTGCTTGACAGAGAATCGCAGAACTGAGGACCTTAACAATTGAAAATACAACAAACAAACATACAAAATTGTGAAAAAACATTGACAAAATCGATAAAAATGGCCCAAAACTTTCCAGGAGCTTTTGATGAGATAGGATAGCTAAGCCATTCCAGCGAATTCCTGGCCATAGGAGCACTGAAAATGTAGTTGGCATCATAACCAGAGATTAAGAGTTTGTAAAATAAAAAAAAAACTAGTAAGTGTTTATTAATGTGTGCTAAATGCAGGTTAATGCTGTGGGAATCCTAGTCCTGTGTGCTTGTCGGTGAACGCGGTCGCTGAAACCTTGTCCTATGATCACATACAGTTCTTAATCTTCTACTTAGTATAATTATAATCTTATTTCCAAAGCATTTAACCATATATTTTAGTTCTTCTAGCGTAAAATACAGCTTTTTATTCAAAGTACAAGTATTATTTGTTCGACTTTCTGTTTCAGTCGCCTTCAGCATAGTTAGTAGAGACATTGAAAAACTGATGATTGACTGATCAAAATGGCGGCCTTGCGAGTTTGTCTTTCTTGTTGCTAGAAAAGACGAGTTGGATCATTTAAACTGAAGTGAAACGTCAAATTTTTGACAAAGCCTTAACGTATAGGACTTCTTTCGTCTTTTTAATCTTAGTATCTCGACAAATGGGGACCTGCGAAAAAGTTATTCCATTCTAAATTCAAAATAGTCATTAAAGTTCCTGAACTTCACGAATTTAAAAGCTTTATTTTGCAATATTCACCATTCTTTTCACTTATTTTCGTTCATAGCCAATTTTTGAAAGAACTAAGCAAACACATAGTGACATTTAGTAGGGCTACATATTGAAATCATAGACTTCTATTTGATAAAACTCAAAGCAAACTAACACAGAGTTGGCGTGCGCCATGTTAGAGCCTTGTCTCCTCTGCCGTTCGTATAGAATACATTTATTTTGGAAACAACAACTGAGTTTATTACAGTGAGTCTTCCGTTCTCCGAACGTAGATCAAACATTCAACATGTCTGCAGCACCTAAATCTCCAGCTAAGGCGAAGCCCAAAAAGCCGGCAAAGCCAGCCGAACATCCACCCTACCTTGACATGGTCAAGGCTGCAATTGTAGCGCTGAAGGAGCGAAACGGATCTTCCCGCCAAGCCATCGAGAAGTGCATCAAAGCCAACTACAAGGTTGGCGAAGTCGGCTCTCACTTGAAGCTGGCTTTGAAGAGAGGTGCCGAAAAAGGAAAGCTGGTCCACATCAAAGGTGTTGGCGCTTCAGGTTCGTTCAAGGTGCCCAAGGAGGAAAAGAAGGAGAAGAAACCGAAGAAGAAGCCAGTGGCAAAGAAGAAGCCCGCCGCCAAACCAAAGAAGCCCGCCGCCAAAAAGGCAGCAAAGAAGCCAAAGAAACCAGCGGCGAAGAAACCAGCGGCTAAGAAACCAGCAGCGAAGAAGCCAGCACCTAAAAAGCCTGCCGCCTAGAAAGCGGCGAGGAAACCAGCGAAGAAGCCCACGGCCAAAAAGCCCGCCAAGAAGCCAACCGCTAAGAAATCCCCAGCTAAGAAGTAGAGTAACTTCTTCGATTGCAATTCAAAACGGCTCCTTTAGGAGCCACCACATACATAAAAGCAATGATCAACACTATATATATTCCCTGTTAGACATCAGTCTTTAGCTCATACCCGCTACCTCCAATTCCTTTTCCGTGCGTATTGTTTCGGGGTGGCATTGGTGGTATAATAATGTTTTCAGGGCCTGCTCCCTGCCATGCCGCAGATCAAACTTTGCTTATAGTATATGTAGCTCTTGATTCACATAGCACAGGAAGCCTTTGTGAAATAAGTTCTTATCTAAAACAAAGTAAAGTACCAATGAAGGATTCATATTTCTGACCAGGTCAGGTCATAAGTCAAAATTGTGAAACAAACACAGCTCCCATTTTTTGTTTGAAATACACTTGAGTCCAAGAGGTGTTTCTGAGAAGGCCACATGCCCACAAAAGAAAGATCAAGAAAATCAGGAAACCCATAGGAACCATACTCTTATAAAAAAAAAAAGTTACATTTACTGCTGAAAAACTGAAATATCAATAAATTATCAATAGCAAATTGCCAAAAAAATTGGCCTTGTGTTTTCCAGTTCTAAATAACCAATATGTAAGAGAAGTGTCTATGCGAATGTTTTCAAGGTTAGTAACTCAAGTTTGTAATATCGCACAGCCCTGAAACTTTGACACTTTGCTTATTTATTACTCTTCTACAATATCTCAATTTTCTTCAAGACTTCACTTATTGAATGGTAAGCAATTTTATTTTTTATTTGCGTGATACTTGTGTGATGTGAAAACCACCAGTAGACCCAATATCTATGATGATCCACTAATCATTCTATCTCATAAGATAAATGAATAAAAAAGATTCTAAGCAATTGAATAAGGCCGATTTTTTCTTGGGGCATGCTTGTAACTGTCAGGTGGAGTAAAACCATTCAGTTTCGTGAACGGGTAGTAGAAATACCCCTCCCCTCTATCCCCGGGTCTACACTTTGTCCAACGGCAGCCATCACCAATGCCTTCCACTTCACTGCGCCAGTATCTACTAGGGATTTACCAGCATTCAATTGGGTAGATGGTTCCTGTGTACTGCATGTGTTCACCTATGGTGCGTTTGTTTGTAAATTGCGCTCGCACCTCACCATTCTAATTTATTTAACTATGCCATTAACCGTGCGCCTAAACTTCGCTAACACGCTCTGCAAAGCCATCCTACAATAATTTATTGTACTTCATACCTAACACACCCTCCTTGTAACACAACACATTTCACCTTGGGCTACTTGTTATTGTAGTTTATTTCGTAGATGGTAATTAGAATTAGTCATTTGCTCGTGTTGGATGTATGTGTAGGATTTCAATAAACTACCTGATCCCAAACAGAGATAAATTATATGCTTTCCGCTCTCTGTGATTTCCTTTTCGTTTTTGCCTTAGATGCAATGGTAATTAAAATAAAACAATAAAAATATGAATTATTGTAACTTAAAATATTATTCCTGTCTTTCCTTTCTTTTCTTTTCATTTTAATTTCCTTTTCCGCTGGGCCGCCCAGATTAGCAATTTCTATTTTGCGAGCCAGTCTATTGTAAGATCTTCTCTTTTTACTGAAATAAAGTTGAAGCTGAAAGTTGAAGTTGAAACACGTAGTTTAGAGTGAGTTTCTGTGTTTAGATGAAAATTTACAAAGAGAACTTTATACACGAAATATTAAGTCTTCCTTGATATGGAGATAACTATGGGGCTTTGTAATTAAACCTCTTCCCTTTGGTGGAGTTATGAGTATTTTATGCCAGCATAAATACTACTACATTCGTGGTTTTATTGGTTTCACATAAGCTTATATGCTGTGTGACACTTAGCTTTAATACCAGTATACTGGTATTAAAGCTAAAACCTGTAAGCTTAATTTATTTTACCTTCCATTTGGTCCACGGGCTGAATATACCAAATCCTTCAGGGTATTTAGCAAACGTTTTACGTTAACGTCATCCAGAGGTTGCGTTGTAATCTAAATGAATGATTTTTGTTAACCCACTGACATCTTATATCGCAACGGTATCACAGGGCTCGTTCAATGGGCCGTATTTTATCCCGGTGACATGAACACAAACAAAACTGACGTGGGAGCATTGATGGGCTCTCTCTAAGTTCTTGAATTAATGACTGCATGTGTACATTGCCTGTCGTGTAGCCTCCACTGTTTATGTGGATATAGCCCGATCCCTGCGGTGTCCATTGCCTTAGAGGACTGTTAGGTATCAATCAAGACCATGAGCTACCTTGTTTCCTTTCTGCGAGGTCAGAAAACCACTCAAGGAGAGCGTATATAAAAACAAGCGGTATTTCCTTTACCTTCGGGGGATGGGGAAAGCAGAACGAATTTTTATGCCCGTTTGTCCGTATCACTCTCTTTACTTTCTTGGAAGAAATGAGTGGCAATAAGGGCTGCAAAGTGTGATCTCAGTATCAAAAATAACCTATATTTCGAAAGATGCTTTCACCAGTTTTAAAGGAAAACTACACTACGAGCGTTCTCTAATTTCGGCGATGGATTGGACTGATTGAGGGGAGGGCGAAAGACGCGTACGAAGTTGCGAGGAGACACGACGCGAGGCGCTCCTCTCACGTCGCGTCTCCTCGCAACTTCGCGCGCGCGCACTCGCGTTTCTTTCGCCAGCCCCACAATCCATCGCCGAAATTAGAGACTACTCGCAGTCTATAGCCACGGATTATCTACAATTACTTTGAGTTTTGACAGTGGACCCCTCGTACTCGGTTATAATTGTCTCGTTTCGTTGTTTCTGTCTCTTCTGATTCGTGACAGTTGCTACTCTCCTCTTTTTTCCACTAAAAGGTAAAGTCAGATTTTCAAACCCTGAACTCTTTTGTTTTTGTTTGGGGGGAGGGGGGGTGGGGGAGCTAAATAAGGGATTGTAACAACAACAGCAAAAACGCCAACACAAATACGTGCAGCCACGTAACTCCTGCGTTACAAAATGTGCGTGTTGCAATCACTGTTTAATTATGGGGCTCACGATTTAATGCGGTAGGCATAGGAAAACAGGACTCCTCCTTTTTTATTAAAGAAACACGAAACAAAATCATAGTTCACGATAAAGATACACCCGATTCTCATTTGACGGATAATTATTGTCAAAAGTCACGGGTCATAGTGATTACTATTATCACGTTTTTTTTCTCCTGTGTTTTACGACGACAATCTGAATCATCTGAAGGCCATTTCACATTTCACGGTTCACGAAAATACCCTTTATCACCCTCTTCGAAATGAGCATTTTAACTCCGGTATTGAGATAACACCTTCTAGCCTGAGTTTACTTTGACTGGTAGGGTTTTTATTTCTTCCCAGTCTTGCGCCATACTTTCACTCAAGTTCAAACCCGTTCTTCAACCGCGGTTGCAACTTGATTAGCTCCAGTTGTAAGCAGGCTCGAAAACCGAAAGATCCTCTTTTGTTCTGTCTGTTTATTTGTTTGTTTGTGCTTGACAAAACCTACGTGTAGTTTTTGGAACTACTCAAATGTCTCTTGTAGACTGCCAAACAGCCGTATTTTTGCGTTCGTCGAATGCGAGTGGGACGGTTTCGTCAAGCGAAAGGTTTGGAGCGAGGCTGAAAACGTAGAGTCTATGTCTCTCCCTATGAGCAGGTAAACAGCCTTCTTCGCCATGAGTTTGACAAGAATTCGACAATTCATGCAGGCAAAGTACTTAGATAAAAGTCTTGTTCAAGTTACAGTACTTGACTAGGTTTTCGAATCGATTTAATCTGCGCTCGATTAATTAGCCTTTTACAGTACAACTCAATACAAATGATTTTCACTCGTTAAAGAGGAATTTGTGATTTGTGTTTGACTTGTTTGTCCAGCGCTTTTTCTTTCCATTTACTTTTGACTGTGATTGTTCATCCCTTTAAAGCAGTCTATGGTTGTTTTGTTGTTGTTGTTGTTGTTCCCAAGCTTTATCAAACACACATCACCAACTTTTCGACAGGTCATGGAAACTTTTCAATTAAAGACAAAACATCAACGTGACAAACAAACAAACAAACACAAAACAAAACAACGATATGTCCTGCAACCTGCTTTCCCCTTTCCTCTTCCCTGCTCTTGGGTTTTCAATAAGCTTTTTCTCGCTTGAACCCAAAGGATAAATGTTCGTGACTTGCAACAACTTCCCGTGACTTTTTCTCACGACCGAGGAAGACTAAGTACTTCCGGCTTGCGCCTCAGTGTTGTGGTCAACTGCGAACTCAAAGGATGGCCCATGGTACGTGGTGTCTTTTTTTTTTTATTATTACTAAAACATTTTATTTAATTACATACTAACTGAAATCCCTATATAACTTACATAATATTTACATGATACTTACATCACGACATATTACAATTTACATCATATTACAACTTACATCACGATACTAGCATACCATACCTACATACCACGTGTTACTTACTTACATTACTTACAGGAGGCTTACATACTATTGCAAAAATAAAATAAATTAAATAAATAAATAAAAAAATAATAAAGTTAACATAATACTAACATATACGCACATACGATTACGGAACAATGTCCTTCAATTGTCCAAAAGGAATAATTATATTTCTCTTGTAATTGACCTTAAAAGTATTGTAATTGCTACTCTCCGTATCTCTCGACAAAGCGGAGAAGGAAACTAAAGGTTATTTCACATTGAAATTTCTCAATGACCCAGTTTTGACAGCATAACGTCTTTCATAGTCAAGGCAATTTAACATAATTCGAAAAAAAAATTCTCGTGATGGATGAAGGCACATTGTTTTCGAATAATAAATGTTATACCTCGCAATTAAAAGTGCATGGTGAAAAAGCAAGTTTGTAGTATCGTTCACAAAGCCTATGCAAGAGAGAAAGGAGAAGTCTTGATTCGGGAAGCAAGACCTTTTTCTCATCCAGGTACCAATTTCATTCCAGAAAGATTTAACAACAGGACAGTCCCAAAAAAGGTGGAGGAGAGTTTCTGAGCTTGCTTTACAGAAAGTGCACTGGTCATTAGCGGCAATCCCAATTTTGAAAAGGAAACAGTTGGTTGCTAATTTTCTATGTAGAAGTTTAAACTGAAAGATTCGTAATTTAGATTCATTGGTGCATAGAAAGGCCACCGTGTACGACTTACTCCAGTCTTTCATGTCGAACCCAAGAGCATTTACAGTCTGCAAGCCATTTTCCCTGACTTTTGCATGAGGGAGAGGTACTTTGTGTTAGAAAAATTTTATAAGCTAACTTACAGAACTCTCGTGAGGCCATAAGGCTTCTGGTGTCAGTAGTAGCTCCTCTCGTTGGCGGACAATAGTTTTTGCGTTTCAGATTCGAGATTGCACAAGTTACGCATTATTACTGGAGAAAATGGTATTAAATTCCAAATTTTTTCTTAAAAGTATCGAACTCCAAAAAAAGTGAATCCTCTCCCAGGACGTGACTTATGAGGGAAATACCTGCCGAAAACCAGCTTCACCTTATGAACAGGCCATGTAATGTGTTGAAAGGCAGGGATTATCCCTCTTTGTACGGCGGGTTTCTTTTGCAGGTCACGGGCACGGGTCACGGGTCACGGGTCACGGGTCACGGGTCACGGGTCACGGGTCACGGGTCATGGGTCATGGGTCACGGGTCACAGGTCACAGGTCACAGGTCACAGGTCATTTTTCCTAGAATTATATCACAAGAGTGACTTTCAATTAATGTGGCAACTAACCACTTAAACCTTTTGTTACGGACCTCAAGCAACCCTGGACGGCGAATCCCTAGTCGCCAAACCATGACGAGGGGGAATGGGGCTAGAACGTCGTCGTGTGCGCGAAAAGTTAAAGTTTCGCTTCACTATGGCTTCTTTTAGGGATGGGAGAAACTTGTTAACGGCGCCGCTGTACGATGATTTGATTTCAGAAGTATTTTATATAACATCGTGCTTTTCAGTGCACTCCATGACATTTGACCTGTAACAAATTGAAATTAAATGAAGATAGCGAGATAAAACATCTCACAAATAAATTGAGTTTTTCATGTACAAGGTTACCTGGTCAAGTAGCTGGTTTCTGATTGGTCCATTTGAATTAAGTCACGCGCTGACAACATGTTGTCAGCTTGTCAGCCGTTGTTTTTCATAAACCCCACGTCGCTCCGACGAAGGGCTAACACTCGAAACGTCAGCTAATCGAATCCCTGTACGTTGGCCAATTTACATTATCAACTCCGTTGATAAACCAAATTTACCTGAATACAGGCCTGTCAGCTTTGTTTTGAAAATTGGGTAAATTTCCGGGAAAAGCAGAGGCAAATGCAATGAAAAGAAAAGATACATTTACCCATTTTTAGCAACGACGGGAACTTCGCTTCCAGCATTCGCCATAGTCGCTGTCGCTGCGAATTTGCATTTTTGCACTGGATCTAATATCGCTGGTTTAGAATATAATCCAGATTAGCCTTTGAGAGGCACGGATTTCAAAGGTAAAATTGAAAAACAAACTCGCGTTCTCGAGACATCGCCAAAATTATGGGAATGGCTGCCGCGACGTTAGGTGGACGGCAAGAGCATTACGTGAATTGCGGTCAACAAGGCCATCTTGACTTCGGGTTCATTGTTGTCCAGGGTTGCTTTAACTCCGTAATTAAAGGTTTAAGTGGTCAGTTGTCACATAAATTGAAAGTCACTCTTGTGGTATAATTCTCGGAAAAATTGACCTGTGACCTGTGACCTGTGACCTGTGACCTGTAACCTGTGACCTGCAAAAGAAACCCGCCGCTCTTTGTAGGCGTGAAGAGCCGACCCAGAGAGCTTCTGTTTTTTCATAATTAACCCTTAACCCAGAAAGAGCTGCAAAGGAATCTAACAAGTTAAACGATTGGTGCACTGAGTTATCTGAACCGTCTAGAATTAATGTGGTGTCATCCGCGTATTGACTTAGGGTGCGTTTCTTTGGGAAAATCCAAATCCGGATTCTTGAATCCAAAAATGGATTTTACGTTTCTTTACTAAAATCCGAAAAAGGATTATGAATCTAAAGAATCCACCCTCCGAGTGGATACATTAGATCAAATCTAAATCCGGATTTTTAGGATTCATGATCCGTGCGTTTCTTTAGGGAACAGATACAAAAAGTAGTACGTTTGGCAAGCGGTCGTCTTGTGGAAATCCGCCATATTCTTGCTATTTTGTCAGCTGGGTCATGGCGAACGATCAAGGTGAGTTTATCGTGAAATTGAACCGAAATTATCCGCCCTGCTTGTATTTTCATAATTTTTATGCATGTTGGGGTTGTCACGGCTAATTAAAAAGAATCCATTTTCGGATTTCTCGTTTCTTTGGTGGTAAAGAATCCGCATGATCTCGGATCAAAAATCCAATCTGGGATTCTCCCAAAGAAACGCACCCTTAGTTTGCATTCTGTACCTAAAACACGAATACCTTTGATTTGATCATGGTTTCTTATGGCACTGCCTCGTATTTCAACACATAAGATGAAAAGATATGGGATAGAGGGCATCCTTGTCTAACGCCTCTGGTAAGATTGAAAAACACTGAGTTGGAGGACCAGCCGTTATTTTGTATGCAACTGCTTATGTCGGTATAGAATAACTTAACCCAGGTAATTAGGGAATCGCCAAAGTTATAATAACGAAGAGTTCTTACAATAAAGTTCCATTCCAAAGTATCAAAGGCTTTCTCAAAGTCTATAAAAAGCAAAATGGCAGGGATATTCTGGGTTTCTGCGTAGGTTATTATGCTGTCTATTAATCTAACATTTTCACTGATGGATCTATACCCTTGAGAAACCCTGTTTGATTGTTGTTAATTATATCAGGTAGCACTTTTTTCATTCTTGCTACAATTGCTTTTGTTGCGATTTTGTAGTCAGTTCAAAAGGTTTATAGGTCTCCAGTTTTTTAGATGTTGCAGCGGTTTGTTTTTCTTCGGTATTAAAGTTATTAGCCCTCTGCGTTGTGAGATGGAAAGGTGTCCCTGGGTAAAAGATGAATTTAAAGCGGCGAGTAAAAAGGATGATAGGTCGTCGCAAAACACTTTATAAAACTCTGATGGAATACCATCAGTATATTTACGTACCAGGGGACTTGCCGGGTGCCATTGTTTTTAAACTCTCAAAACATTCTTTTTCTGACAGAAGCCCTTTGCAAGATTCTTTCTAGTTGTAGCTTAACTTTGTTTCATTAACCTTGGGGAAGAAAATATTTTCGTAATTGTCAACATCATCGCTGTTTGTAATAGACATGTAAAGAGACTCATAATACTTTTTAGCTTCATCTAAAATTTCAGAGTCTGTCGAAATCTTTTTATCATTTTCGATTTTAAGGTTCCTAATAGTTATACTGTTTAAATGTCGTTTCTCCAGACTGTGAAAATATTTTGTGTTCTTTTCCCCTTCATTATACCACCTCACTTTTGATCTTAGAATAGCACCTTGGGTTTTATAGGCGATTATGTCTTCTATTTGTTGTTTCTTCATTCTTAGTTCAGTCTGTATACATTCCCTAACATTATCTGATATATTACGGTCGTCAAGTGTTTTCTCGAGCACTGAAATCTCTTCATCCAACAGATTTTCTTTATGCTTAAGACGCCGTTTCTTTGATGTAGCATAACATATGGAAGCAGATCTAATTGCCATTTTGATGACCGGCGTCCCATAACAGAATCTCGTCTAGTTCATTCTGACCTTCATAGTCCTTTGACACATTAGCGATAGTTTTTCGTATCAAGGTAACATATTCTGTTTCGGTTAAGAGGTGCGTATTTAACTTCCAATAACCTGGCCCTCTGGGATTGGTAGCTGTGGTAATGTGAATTGTAATCATTGAGCGGTCAGTTCGATAACCGGGTAATATTTCGGCTCCAGTAATCTCTGGGCAAAGAGAATCGCTGATAAGAAAAAACTCTAAGCGGCAATGAATCTCAAGTTTTTTCCTCCTTCGTGTAAAACGCGCAGCGTCAGGATTAAGGGTGCACCAAATATCAGTCAATTCAAACTTTTTTTTTATACTTTCTACCTCATCTCTTGACTTAGCATGTGTTGCAGCAATGCCTCCTTTTTTGTTCTTGAAAACATTGCAGACTAGATTAAAATCGCCACCAAAGACTATTAAATCGCATTCAAAAGATGACAGCTTTTCACTGACATGTTTAAAATAGGTCGGGTTGTCCTCGTTAGGCGCGTAAACATTCACAAGCGTCACAACTCTATCTTCTGTTTCTATATCTGCAATAATAAGCCTTCCTTCGGGATCAGTAAACTTCTTCTGAATTTGAAATTGGCAATTGTTGTTAAACAGTATGGCGACGCCTGCTCTGAAGCTAGAAAAGGTTGTGAAAATCATTGAGTATCCCCAATCAGAACGCCAGTAAGGTTCAGACTCATTTGTGCTGTGCACTTCTTGCAGAAAGTAAAACTTTTTTTTCTTCAACCATAGAAAATTTTCTCTTCGTTTGGTGTTGTTTGAAAGACCTCTGACATTTAGGGAGCAAATTACCATATCTTCAGGGCGCATGGTGCAAGGAAGGTGTTAGAGTTCCTTTGAGGAGAGTGTCAGGAGAGCAGCTATGTAATTTAGTGGCGTAATTAAGAAGCCAAGATATTTGTGAATTAAAAAAACATGCATAAAAGTAACAGGTAATAACATAGGGAGAGCTTTCACACCGGTCAACAATAAATACGTAACACATACACAGTTGTACATAAAAAGCCCTTAGTGGGGTATAGTCCCGAAGGTATTTATAGGTGTTCATTCCCAGCTGAAAGGGTTTTCCTGTGTCTTAGAAGATTCGAATTTGCATATCTGGAGGCAATTTGGACGTTTATTGAAATTTACGAGAGTTAAAAAGAAAAAGATCATCAAAAAGTAATAATGATAGTAATAACAAAATAAATAAATAAATAAATAAATAAAAATTAAATAAGAAGGGGAAGTGAAGAGAAAAGGAAGAATGGGTATTTTGCAGATTGTACGGTACAGGGATGATGTGATAATAAAAGGTCTAATGAGTGAAAGGATATTTCAAGAAATACATGTGGAAGAGCTAAGAGTGCTGATTACTTAAGATATTCAGGTACATTTTCGAAATTAAATCGTTCGTTATTGATGTATAGATATCGACCTTTGACTTTAGCCTCGGGTAAATTATTTTCGTTACGAGCCTTCATCATAGCCTTGATTAAAATTTCCCGTTCTGTTTGAATGGCTCTTGCGTAATCTTCAGTGATGTACGCATCTGTGTGGACTTTGGATTTTTTAAGCTTACCTCTTTTGGACCAAACCTGGTCTCGATCCATTCTACAGACAAATCTTACTATGATAGGTCTGCACCTTCTGCCGTCTCTCTTGCCAACACAATGTACTGCGTGGAATCTGACTCCGGAGGTGTCAATGCCAAGGTCCCTTTCGATGATGATGTGTGCAACGTTTTCGCAATCTTCGTCTTCGCTTTCCTTGATGTTTTTAAATCTTCAATTCTCCCGTCTGGTATACTGTTCTAGATTGTTCAAGATGCGTTCAAAATTATATTATTCAGTTTCTTATTCGTAACCGCTATACATTTGTTTGTATTTCCGTAGTTTTCACATGTTAACACAGTCATGGGGTGGTCCGCCTATGATCTACTAATATGGAGTCCACAATTGTGGACAGCTAAATACAGAAATTGCACCGACCAGCGGTTTTCAGTGAAAACATAGGTTTGGGTGGGGGTGCTCATTCTCGCGGGCTCAAATACTTGATTTCAATTAAAGACTTTGACTGTGGTGCAATTCCTGTATTTAGGCGCAAATATTGAGGGCCTCCCAGGGAACAAGGGAACATAGCCATTTACTTTTAGGGAACAAGGGATATTTTTAAATAACTTTTAGGGAACAAGGGAACTGTTGAGGTCTATTCGGGAACAAGGGAACATTTACTTTCGACTTTCTAACCTTTGGAGAGATTTCCTTTAACTGTTTATGTCCGACAATCTCACATTTCCGACGACTGAATTCTCTATCAGGTCTGGCAACTAATCTTAACAGATGAACTGGTGACGACTGGGGACGAGTTTGGAACGCGTGGCAACTTGAGAGAATTCCGTCGGTTCTACCGCCATGTTTATGTTAATATACTCGTTGGTGTTCCATGTCTAGAAACACTGACCATTTATGAAAAAATGGCAACGGAAACAGAAAGAATTTAACTCAATCTGCAGATGTACCAGACACAACGATAATTGTACCGGTTACCGGTGTTGTTTATCATATTGGGAATCCTGATACAAAGGAATGTATCGCGCAGTTCTCTCAGCCAACAGACATATGTTTCGACGTGAAAACGTTGTTTACCGTGGACACATCGACAGGTGCACTTCGGATGACGAACAGTGTCAACAGTTTAGTGGAGTATTCAGTTTGAAGTACCTGCATTTGTTCGGAGAGACATTTGGACCTCACCTTAAAGAAGGAAGCTCCTCTCGCTATATGTTTCGACATGAAAACGTTGTTTACCGTGGACACATCGACAGGTGCACTTCGGATGACGAACAGTGTCAACAGTTTAGTGGAGTATTCAGTTTGAAGTACCTTCATTTGTTCGGAGAGACATTTGGACCTCACCTTAAAGAAGGACGCTCCTCTCGCTATTGAGGGAACGCCAGTAATAGAGAGACTAGAATTAGTGTATCGATTTAACCAAGAGTGTGTCGACAATGTCAAGATTGTAACTGGCACGCACGGTGAAACACAGGGCCCTCAAGGCTTTGTTTCTTCAGTTTTAATTCAAGACGATCGAGAGACGACTACTTAAGTCACTACGTGAAATGAAGGTTCTTTTGGACCGGTTTAGCCCTGGTTTGAGTGCTAGATTTAACATAAAAAGCATTTTGACATTTCTTGGTTGTAGAAAACACGTTTTCTGAGATGTGAACGGGTGCCAGTGACATGTCGTTGCAACTTGAATTTGACTACAGGTTCTGTAGATCAATCAAAGAACGCTTGAAAAGGCAGTGCTCTACACCATATTCATACTTTACTAGCTCTAGTTCATACTACCCACACACCTTTGTCTCTGCAAAGTACTCTGACCTTCCGAAATTACATCCCCCAAAGACAAACAAGCTAACTGGTCAACAGGTTCGCGAGATGAGGTACTGGAGAGCTGTTCACGGTCAGAGCTGTGCGAAATATGACAACCAAAGACAACCCAGGAACTTTCCCTATTAATCTGTATGCAGTGGGCCCACCAGATGTCCAACCACTTGATTTTATCATTCAGTACAACAAATGCCACAGAAAGAAGTAACAGAGTTTAATTTTTTTTTGTGCACGTCGAATCAGGTAGTCTGTGTTAAGGATGACAAAGGTGGATCTAAAAACACCTTGGTACTAGCCTGCCCGACGTAGACAGGTGAATGCTAAAGTTGGCATAAAAAAAAGCGATGGCCAAAAGTTTTGTTCAAGATCCTTTTAACCCAATATGTTTTTCGGAAGATTCTGAGAAACACATTGAGGTAAAGAGCATTATTTGTATCTTGATGTCCTACAAGCATAGTCAAGATGTTTTAGAACTTGAGGGGGAAGAGCTGATTCTACTTCAGGATGAAATTCAACAGACAAGTGACGTCCTCACTGTTACAGAAGCAACAGAAATTTCTGCTGATGAACCTGAGGTAATGCGACATTCATCAAGGAGACGAAAGAGGCATTTTGCTGAGGATTATATCTTCTATGACTAACGAGGTAAAACTTATGAAAATAATTGACTATCAAAAACTGAAATATGATAGGAATTGCTTGTAAAGAAATATTCATGAGAGCGCTGTAGTTTACCCACATCGCCCATTAGGTGATATTAATGACTCCGTGGTTACAATGAGTTGGGCAAACTCCCCAAATTACTGTCACAAGAATTAAGACAAGACTAAAGACAATTATAACAAAAGCAATATATGAAAATGCCGCAACTCAGCAACGATAGGCTTATTAAGCACAAAACTGCAGTAAAATAAAATAAAATACCACGTTAATCCTTTTCATTACTTTCCGTTCTTGCAAAGACCGACTTTTATTTTTTCTTTAATGGCATTAGCGCATCATTTTTGTTCTCGGCCTTCCTTGGACAGGTTTTTTCTTTCCTATGATTTCTCATAGGATTTTCTCTCCCTCCACAAACTTTATGTGTAACATTCCCGGCATCATGTACTGGGCCAAGGGGTTGCCATTTGGTTGCCTATCTGATCAGAACAGAAAAAAACCTTTATTTAATTTTGGGCTCAGGGTAATCTTTTGCGATGCTTGAAAGCAACCTGTAATCAACAGGAACCCTGAATCTTGAGCCCGGACTCTTTAGATCATACAGTCAATGCGCAGTTGGTTTTCTTGCGTTTGTCTTTCTTTTTTTCCATACTCATTTCTTTTTTTTTTTTTTTTGGCGGCAAATTGTAGCCGAAAAGTTGACTTTTCCGAAAATCCTTTTTCCCCTAAATTCTATGGGAAATGGTATAAAGGGTGACAAACAGAAAGGCAAGTGTGGCATTGCGTGTATGCAGTCAGGTAATATCCTCATTTCTTTTTTTTTTTTTTGGCGGCAAATTGTAGCCGAAAAGTTGACTTTTCCGAAAATCCTTTTTTCCCCTAAATTCTATGGGAAATGGTATAAAGGGTGACAAACAGAAAGGCAAGTGTGGCATTGCGTGTATGCAGTCAGTGCAAAGCAACGGTTTAATTTAGAAATCACTATGAATAGCTGATATTAAGCAATTCGACTCTGCTAAATGCTTTTTCGGTCTGTAGAAACATTACATATCTACCAACATTCAAACACATCAAAGGACTGTATAAACGCACATTTGTATCGCTTGCGTTAGTTTGGTTAGCGTTTCAAGAATATTATTCTGTGCTGTCACTATATCCGGCCTCGGACAATATTATCCACACTTCCGCATAAATTTTAAGCTTCGTGGCCCCTTATCACGACGTCATGTGAACAACAAAGCGTGGGAAGATGGCGTCCATTGCAACAGCGTTGCCGACTCCAAGGATTTCTCCCCGCCTTGACAAACTTTTGAAGGATATTACCTCTGATTTGAGTCAGGAGGAACTTAAGCACGCTGTACGTACGTATCATCGATCAAAAGCAATTTTGAAGGGAAGTTCAAAGCGCAGGGTGAACAAGATATGTAATGTCTTCATCTCTTTGCGAACCAAGGTCTCGTTTCCAAGGACAATCTAACGTTGTTAGAGAAGTTTATTGTCACTCCAAATACCTCAAAGAAAGAAGGAATCATGGCAAAGATTCAAAATTTCAAGTTCACACGCTTGCCAGAAGAAACAACAAGAAAAGAATTGACGGGCAGACACGGTGACTTGACAAATATCCTGACAAAGCTACAGAGAAGTCACGAATCAAGCGTCCTTAACTTGTACGGACCCAATGGTGTTGGTAAGACAA
>JAEMWC010000687.1:310000-390000 GCA_016490735.1 Pachyseris speciosa
TCAATGCAAGCTTGGACTCAACTGAAGATCAATATCAGCACTCAGCATTTCATTTTCACAATTAAAAGCCATAGTTTTCATACTTCTGCAAGATGCAAATTTGTCACGATTCATCATAGACTCCATCAAATTGTTCCTGGTCGCTTTATACACAATGCCGTCTTCTGACATAAGCAAGAAGACGGAACTATACGTGCTTGTTTTTTTTGGTAGAAAAGCTCTGCTGGTTACTTTCTTTATGTTGATTCAGTGTTGCAATTGTAAACAATTTGTGATCAATTTATGAGATATGGTTACCATAGCAACAGTACAGCCTCTTAGAAACACCCTAAAATTTGACTTTATGTGCCTTTAACTCTAAAACGAGTCCGGTGACCCTCAATTTTTATTATTGAATTGCATTCTGCATATGAAGATTCATCTTTCTGCAAAGTTTTAAAAAAATCTGTACATGGGGTTGAGAGCCCCATGTACAGAATTTTTTAAAACTGCGAAAAGATCAATCTTTATGTGCTAATTGCAATTCAATAATCGGGGGTCATCGGACTCGTTTTTGAGTTATAGGCACATAAAGCCAAAATGTAAGGTGTTTCTATTAAAGAGGCTGTACTGTTGCTATGGTAACCTTATATGTTATAACATTGATCGCAATTTGTTGAGAAATAATTGGGAAATTTTTTGATACCATGTTCAAGAAAGCAAACAAAAAATTGTGGGAGTATCAATCCATCAAAGAGTTGGTGTTTAAAAATAACGAAACCATTTTGAACCACCTTAAAAGCATTTCAGCGTGTTAAATTAGTTTGGTTTTGTCTTCCTACAGGATCTCTATTTCGAGCTCAGTTACGATGCTGGGAAGCTCAGCAGGTGTTAGACATTAGTGACCCTCTTCAAGCTTTTGAACTGTTGCAACAAGCAGCTTTGTCACTCGAGAAAGTTGAAGATCAAACTACGGGATCTTTCAAGCTGACTCGAGGACTTTACCATTATTTTGAAGGAGAATTATATTATCAGATGAAAGATTACGGGAAAGCATTAGAGTGTCTCCAGTCATCTTTAGACCTCACAGAGAAGCTGCTTAAAGTTAAGTTGACACCAACCTTGCCAAGTGCTACAACGCCATGGGAAACTGCTATTACCGCCTTTACAAACCCGAGAAAGCTCTTGAGTACTACACAAAAGCGCTGAAGATGCGAGAGTAATTGTCGGGCTCTGAGTATCAGTTCGACGTGCCAGTGTACAAAAATCAAATTGGCACGGTGTATGAGGATCAAGGAAAGTATGAGAAGGCTGTTGAATGCTACAAAGATGCCATCAGACTTTTAGAAGAACTAAAAATTTCAGGATGCAAGGATGAAGCATTGTTCTGCAGGAATCTTGCGAATGCTTTACTTTATCAGAAAAAAATTCGAGAGGCAATTATACCTGCATATAAGGCGTGTAACATCAGAAACAAATTGCTGAGGAGTCACCCAGATACCGTGCGAAGCATTTTCCAGCTGGGAGCAATTCGGGCACACTTGAGAGAGTTTAGGAAAGCGTTGGATCTTTTCCTCAAAGCATGGGAAATGGAGAAATCCCTTGATCCAGGGAATCACAGTGCAGTGTGGAAGTTGATCATTAAAGGTGTCAGTGATATGTCGAATTTCTTACTAGATGAATTCGCCCAAGGGAAAGAAAAAGAAAAAATCAGGAATGAAAAAGAAACATTTAGGCGTGACGTGTTGGCGTTTTGCTAGCGTTTCTTGAAAGAGGAGAAAGGAGTCTCGCAGTTTGGCTTCACGGAGTACAGTGTATAATAAAGGTTTCATTGATACCATAATGGAATTACTTGGTGGCGATGAGGAGAACAGAGATGCAAGAGATGAGTATGAAAAAGAGGCTCTGTGGTTCTATGATGGATTTCAAAGTGCTACTGAGGACGAGTTTTGCAAGGATTTTGATAAGGAAATGGACATCAAAAAACTAAATGTAATGCTTGATGAAAGATTGGAGTTCTTACAGAAGGTAGTTGAGCTTTGTATTCAACTTGATCAGCATGAAAAGCGAGTAGAACATGAATGAAAGAAGCTAGCACTCTGTAGAATAGCTCTTCTAAAGGCAGAGACCAAGGACATTATGGTGGGCAAAAGAAGAACCATAAAAGGTATTCTTCAAATTTCCCAGGGGCTTAAAAAAGAGAAACTTGGAAGACAATATAGGAAAGAAGCCTTAAGATTTTATGAGGACCTGTGGACTGCACAGTACGCTGAGATGAACGTGCCCGCGATGAAGAAGTTCCTTCGTGAATTGAAAGACTTGGCTTCATCAGTTGGAGATCACGACCGGATGAAACTATACCAGGATGCCTTGCAGGTTAGTTACTTTACGCTAAAACAGTGAAATTTTATCTGATGCCGCCATTACTTTGCATGGTTTTTCATTTCCCATTTTTAAACCAAATAATCAGAAATAAAGTGGTAACCACTACGGTGGACTATTTACTCAGGGCTGGAGACTAACGGTAGCCAACTAGCCACAGACTAGAAAAAATTCCGTTTTGGCTAGTGGATTTTACACTTCACTAGCCATTTTGGCTAGTGAAAAGTTCAAAGCACTGGGGGACAAGAGGGAAACCAAATGAAAATTAATTTCAAATGTATCACAGTAATTGAAAAGGAGTTGTGCAAGTGAACAGACGGTTGACTTTTTCTTTCTTTTTTTTCATACTAATGCAATGAACAATAAACGAACTACAGGTGTACTCCCCAACATTTTCCCAATTTACTACTGATCATTGACATTCCCTCATTTTCCCTAAAGTGTCTTTTCATCGCGCGCTAATGAGCATGACTGAATTTTTGCTGTCGCAACAAACAAAAATGTGATAACTCTCATTCTACAAGGCGATTGAAATGGTAGAATACTCTGTCTTATAAATGTCGAATAGGCCTTATCACGGTTTCAGACGCCATCTTGGCAGGTAGGCAAAGAGAATACAAATTACAGTGTTTGTATGCAGTTCCGTCATCAAAAAAATGCGTGAAGCACCTGTTTCTCAGCAAAAAAAATATTGCTAATTAATAGTACTAGGCAAAGGGTTCCACTGGTAAGATTTAAGGGTTTTAGCCATACCAGAAAAAAGTTCTCTGGCTTTTTTAAAAAAAATTCCCGGGAAAAAATAACAGATGAATGTATGGAAAATTCAAAACCCCAGAGAACGTTTTCTGGCAAGGCTAAATCCCTTACATTTTGTCAGTGAAACCCTTTGCCTAGTACTATTAACTAGCAACATATTTTTGCTTAGAAAGAGGCACTTCACGCAATTTTTTTGACAATGGAATTGCATACAAACACTGTGAATTGTGTTCCATTTGCCTACCCACCAAGATGGTGTCTGAAACCGCGATAAGGCCAATTTCAATATGAAATATTGCTTATGATGCACGGTTTATTGATCATTTACTTATTTGAAATTAAGGTTTTAAAAGTGTTTCTCTTTTCATCACGCACCGACAATGACATCCGGAGACGATTGAAATTTTAAGTGTATTTCTCTTAATATTGTTTCTCTACAGCATTATCATTACATGGTGAAACTTGATAAATAAGTGATGTGATTCAAATAATTTGTTTGAGTGACTTATTTTATTTCAAGTTCCTTAAAATTGAAATAGCATTTTGCATTCCAAAGAGCATCCATTTTTGTATTTAAGCTACTGTGTTTAGACACTGTTGAAGGCTTGTTGAGTACCAGACGTAAGAATTCCAATTTCATAGTTTAAAGTTTGGTTTACTAATACATGTAATGTTAAATTTGTATCACAGTGTCTCTTCAACTTTTAAAGAACTTAATTTACGGTGTAAAAAGAAAGACTTTTATTTGTATTATAACACTTTCAAATGTCAAACATACTTATTTCTAAAAAGATGATAAGTTGGACATCATGCATAGTATTGTGGTTGGAAAAGAAACTACCTAAGTGAAACTGCTTGACAGGATAAACGTCTGGCAAACAAGTATGGCTAGTGAAAAACTTGTTTTGGCTAGTGAATCAACCTCTCACTAGCTACTGGGCTAGTAAGCTGAAAAGTTAGTCTCGAGCCCTGTTACTGGTTTGGAGAAGTGCTTTGTTTAGTATAGATCAGTAGATGCATGGTTTGCAGTCATGTGAGAATGAATGTATGAAAATCATATAATATTTATTATTTAAACAGCGGATTAAAGAATGAATATGTGAACAATTTATGAGTAGTAAAAATAAAGCCTGAAAAAAATTCAGGCTTGTACGGGATTTGAACCCACGACCTCTACGATACCGTGCAGCACTCTTCCAACTGTGCTAAGAAACCAACCGGGTCATTTTGTTGGTTCGTTATCCGTGAGTGATGAATATGTGGTAATGAGTATTTGAAAATCATATATTTGAACGTCAGTTTGCAGTCAGTAAAACAGACAAACTCGAAAGAAGAAAATATGAGGTGTCTGAACAGGAGTGGACCCTATGTCAGACTTATGTTCTTTTCAGTAGTGTTGAAGATGCTCTAAAACTGAGTTATAACGAGACCAAGAAGGTTGTTTGACCAAGTAGATCAAAGTGAGAAACAACCTACCGTAACTGCTACTCATTGACTTTCAAATCCTAGCAGTTTGTAGGATACTTGTCACGTGGACTTGGTTTAATACCTTAGCTCTCTTGCGTCTCCTATTGTTCAGTAAAAGAGCATCTGATTCTGGTAATTGTAAGGCCCTACGTTCATTTTTCGGAGTACTCCTCTGTCACGGACATCTCTCATTTTGTTATTATGTTTTGACAGGATATGATAAACACTGGGAAAAAGCCAGGACCGACGTTAAAACCAAAAGGTAGATAGATACATCTTCCCAATTTACCTTTAAAATACTCTTCTCCCTCTCGGTCTCTTGTTCTCTCCCTCCTCGATCAAACCATATAAGAGAAGCAAACAGCTGTCAAAACTGTAGTCCAATACAAATTATTTTAAAGTTGGTTTAAATTTGATTCTTTTATACCAGTTACCATTCAGTGACATATATTATTGCATTACTAAATCAGTAAACTTGTCGTTGTTGTTGTTACTTCAAAGTTGTTTTAATCATAATTGCTTTAAAATGACTTGCGTTGTATCATCAAACATTTCGTTTTATGGTTATAGTTTTGGCTCCTAATGTTACTGTGTATAGTAGATCATTGCCTTTATGACCATAATAGACATTTCGTGAATTTTCTTGGTTGTTCTCTTGTCAGAATCTCAAGCGCCCTCATCTAAAGAACGCTGCTATTTGACACATGAAAGTGACAGTGACGAGGACAAAGTGATTGCAGTTGGATCCAAACAGGAGACTGAAAAGGAGATTGTTATGGATGTTGAACATGAGGTTGAGAAAGGTTCCAAAGAAGAGCGTGAGGTTAAAGAAGTTTTAGAGAAAGAAATCCAGACAACATCTGAGGAAAAACATGAAGTCGGCGGGGTTTTCAGTGGCATGGACAACAGTAGCACTATTATCGATAGGTGAGTACCTTAGCTTCGCTTAGAAACTGGCATGAATAACACGCAAATTCAAGTGATCCTCCTCAGTCTGTTTGAGTCTTCTCTGCAAAAAATGTGTTCAGAAATTGTGTGTGTAAAACTGATTTATTATCTTATGTGATTCCGTTAAAAAGGAATACTTGTTCCGTATTACTTTATGGCCTCAAAGATACAATATTGCATTACGGGACTACTCTTAGGTCCCTAAGTTTTGAAACTGCTTTTGGTTTAGTTCTCCTACATGTAAATAGAATTCAATCGATTGGTGAGAACTGATCTCGCCATGTTAACCACGGCCACTGTTGTAATATTGCTGAACAACGAACAACATAACCTTGACCTCCAGGAGTGTTACGCGTGAAAGGCAGTAATTCTCATTACCCGGCTAATAAGAGAAGTCAAAATGTAAAGTTTGGAACAAAAATAACCTAAGCTTTAAACCTGATCTCAAAACATTTTCTGATAGTGGCTTAGTGTAACCTTCCTTAAGACAATTTAAGGTGCGCCCTGGAAGTAAGTCTTACTCACTTATCAATAGTCATGTCGGGTCTTTTACCTCCTGTAGTTACTTTGTGAAACAAACAAAAAATACCTTACATCACCACTGTTATGAATTCATCGTTTGAACAGGCACAAGGTATAAAGCACTTCAGGTGCCATATCAAAATATAGCTCAGCTGCCTTGGTTGAAGAAAACTGTTCTGCAGTTGCATAGGACAACAACCCCTTTTATTTTATGTTTGTAATTTATCGAATAATAATGAATTTGAGTTTTTTTAGTTGTTGATTAGTTTCGCTATATGACGTTGTAGGAGTAAAGTAATAGAAGAGGGAGTCACTCTGCACCTGGAGGAAGCTTCTGCGTGTATCACACTTCATCCTGGAGCTGTAACACAACCAACGCTGATCACTTGCTCATTATTGAGTCCCAGGGCCTTCTCTCCTCCTCTACACGGTAACGAGGCATTGGTTAGCAATGTGATTGAACTGTCTCTTGACAATCCACCTGCAGACCTGGAGTCCATTGGAGATGCTAAAGAGGGAATTACAGTGGCCCTATTACACAGTGCATGCGAACTCAAGGGATACGAACTGGTCATTAAACAGTTGGTTGATCCTGATAATGAAGAATGGAAAGATTTGAAGACCCAGAGCATTTGGCGTTCTTCAGGTAAACCTTATATTACGTACCTACATTACCTATTGCATTTTAAATTTGTTAACTTTGTACTGATTGCAATATTTAGGCTAGCATATTCGCTTTCAACGAAATCTTTTTTGCCAACCATTATCTAGCATGCAAATTGCATTCCACACGATACCAATATTATTGGACACTATTTCAAGACGGTTTCATTTGCTTCATCATTGGTGATAAAATGTGAATTTTATATCTCATAACATTTAAGTCGATATCTGTTTTAATTGAAATTACATTGTAGGATCTCCTAATTGGCTCATTAATTTTGCTGAAGCTTCATGCCCAGTAGCACGTTACTCCTGCTTTGCTGTTTTCTGGTGTCTTAAGTCCTTCCAGTTCTCTAGACACACCTCAGTGGCCCCTGAATTTACCTGCATACTGCCAGACTATCCAGACGTCAGTGTCACCATTCCAAGTCGTTCTGTCCCGGCCACTGAAGACTTCTACTTGACAATAAAGGTAAAAACAGACCTTATGTTGGAAACTAAAGTGTGCTGTATGTTAGAGGCTAGGAATGATATTATAAAATCACTAGTAAATGAAATAAACGAGAAACTATTAAATTCAGTGGACTGAAATGTAAGCACTTCCATCATTAGGGAGCTTAAGCAACGAGGACAGCAACGGCAACGAGAACGCCATAAAACAATATGTTTAATTAGCAAAAACAATCACCTGCACTTGCATTTTACATTTTGGTACATTTCGTTGCCGTCCTCAGCAAAACGACAACATAAAATGACCACGTTTTAAGTTTTCTCGAGAACGTAAGCCCATGACAGCAAGTTTGATACCGCTCGTTACAATTTAGCCCCTGGCGAATTCACCAGCATTTTCGAAGTTAGACAAATTGGAAAGATTGCGAAAGAATTACAACAGCGAGAAGTTAGATTTTGAAATGACGTTTTTTGTTGCCGTTGCCGTCGTCGTTGCTTGAGCTCCCTGTTATGGTGACAGAGCCAGCAAGACTCCTAAAGGCCCGAGGTAGAGGCGAACTCGGTGTTCTTCCCGTGTGAAAGTCGCCCCATAATTATTACAGAGCCATTTTTAACTCTGACTCCCTACATTACTGAAGTATTTCACCTAAATTATGTAGTACAACAAAGTCGTGTTACACCGCATTTTGCCAAGGGATTTACGGTATGCCCACCGCTATCCACCACTATTTGACAAGTGATGTTGGATGGGACAGGTTAAAGTAACAAGTAACTGTTTCTTTTATGAAAACAAATTTGGCCTTCGTGTAAATAAAGGCTAGCGAATTTGATACATGTATCACTAACCAAGCCTTCGAAGCTGATGATTCTTTCACCAATTGCATTTCCGTTCGAGGAACCAAACGTGATCTCCGTGTTTTCTCGAAAAACTGTCGCAACTTCCGCACAACTTTCATTCGTTAGTACTTACTTATGATACATGCACGATAACAGATTAGGATAATCTCATGACCAGGCTTACAATCTGATTTTACATTTGATCTGTTTTTCCATATGGACATGATAATTTACCGTATTGACTAGAACTCACATTGCTTTATTTCTTTTGTCCCTTCTCAAGGTGCATGAATTCCGAAGCAGTGAAGTTGAAAAGGAAAGAGTTTTAGTTGGTCCAGTCCTACACATATCGTGCTCCCCGAATATTACACTTTCGGAGGCTGACAATCAAAGTCCCTCTGTCACTGCATGAAGACAAGCGATTATTGGACACAGACCTGTCCTCTGGTCATCTTAGAATATTACACTGCTCCAGTACAAAAGAAGAATCACCGACATGGACTGAAATAACCGAAACTTTGGAGACAAAGGGGACTGTTACAGATGGAATCGTGACATTCCAAGTCAAACATTTTTGTAGGCAAGTAAACTTTAAAGACTGGTTTTCCGTCAGAGTTTCACTTATAAAACATAAAACGTTCTTGGTGCACGGATGATGCTCGCATTTAACATCATCTCTAAATATTTTGGAAGACCTTTTGACCTTCTCGGACCAAAGAAAAGTGAAGAATTAATGAAGATATCTGTCCACAACAACAAATATGAATGACACTCTTTTGGGGGCAGTGGGCACAGCTTTTGTGTGATTGTTGTTGTTGTTGTTGTTGTTGCTACTTTTAACCCTTCAAAAGTTTTGTTTGTTTGTAGGCGATCGATAACTTTAGTTATTCTGTATACGAAAAGAATTGCCTATGCCACAACAGCAAGAGCGCTATCCAGTTTCTGGAATAGTTTAATTGAAGGCCTCGGAGCATAACCATCCTATGTCGAATTTTGAGTCGTTTTTCGATTTTGCTTGGATTTGTCTGAATTTCTTCATGTGAACTGCAATTCGATGGAAACACATTGTATGGCATTTTTTTGACTGATTCATCCAGAATCCAGAAATGCATTTTTTCTTACGTACACCAAGAAACCAACCTTCCATGGGAGTGGTTTGCAAGTTGCATTACATCTTCTTTCAATCGAATTGCAGTTTACATGCAACAATTCGGGCAAATCCCGGCAAAATCGAAAAACAACCCAAAATTCGACATAGGATGGTTATGCTCCGAGGCCTTCAATTGAAGTGAAGCTCATTTGTATGCGTACCGTATTAATATTCATACGTGAATTATGTGAACATTTGTGAGGAGTACAACTAAAACTGGAGGTGAAATGATTGACGGGTAGAAAGGATTGTTTGATAGTGTGACGTAGACTATAAATTTGGCGGTTGAAACATCGATTAAGCTCATTGGATACGAAACTTATGTGAGTGCTGGAGCTGCGGATCGCTATGTATTAACTGCATTATCGGTTTGCCTTCCCGCCTGGTGATCGAAAGACGTCATGAAAAGTCTGGAGATCCGCAAGTTCTTAACGCTTCTGAAAGAATCCAGTTAGCATTTTCTCTGTGCTTACCAAATCACGATGAGATATTAGCGTTTTGGGGTACAGAGTAGAAGCCAGGCGGAAAAAGTCTGAAAAGAACTCTCGCCGCAAAAGCGGCGCGTCGTTGCTACTCTTGTTCCATTTCTCAAAGGTTGCGGTGCTAAAAGCTGGGAAAGCGAGAGTGGTTTTTGGACTTGAAGGCGAAAAGTGTATGTTTGAAGAGTTGTTGTTCTTCGCACTTGGAGCAGACAATGATCCCAGAATTCATTGCGGTCAAACAGGGCGCTGTCTGAAGTCAAAACCTCTCGCGGGGGGGCGGTGGGTTGGGGCAGATTATTACTTGTTTTCAGTAAAAACTCTACCTTATAAAATAACTTTGAAAACTGTCTAGCTGCTGCACCGAGGTTTCCATTGTTCATTAATTTTGAAGAGCGCATCTTTTGAAACCAATCGTGACATGAAATCGCAGCTTGCTTTTACTGTTAGCCGTGAAATAGTTGGTCGAACTTCGGAAACGCTACCGAAAATTCATTCGGCTCGAAGTGAAGTCTGCCCGTTTTCGATGAGTATCTTGAACACAATCCATGGAAAAGAGTTGCATTGGCGCGCACGGCAAACATTCAAAGCAATATTAAGCGGTACTCCTCGCGATTCGTCTGTGTGAATCAGATGTACGTAAACAACGGATTATAACGTGAACGATCGCCGTAGTTAGGAACACAACTTAAGCAGTAGTGAAACCAAAAAAAAAACAAAACCAAACAAAACAAAACGGAAAAAAAAAAACCGCTTGTACGGGATTCGAACCAACAACCTCTGCGAAACCGGTGAATTGCCGTAACATCCGCGCTTGTTGGTTCGTGACATTTCCGTGACTGATGAACAAGTGAGAATGAATATTTGGTAAACACGCTGCCGAATTTTAACACAGAAATCACTTTTGCGTTGATCGCCTCGGTTTTTTTCTTCTATGGAGGCTAATAAAGTACAGCAAAAAGTATAAACATTTGTGCGCGACTACAGTCATTGTGATGAGACAACCCATTTCGCGTGATAAAGGGATTGAATTTCATGCAAATTTTTT
The DNA here is from genome assembly GCA_016490735.1 of Pachyseris speciosa. Lineage (NCBI taxonomy): Eukaryota > Metazoa > Cnidaria > Anthozoa > Scleractinia > Pachyseridae > Pachyseris > Pachyseris speciosa. The sequence continues at coordinate 320,682 of JAEMWC010000687.1, forward strand.
TACGTTTTGGAGCCAAGTTAATTTCACAAAAGAGTTAAGTATTTCTGTCAAATTCTTTCACTGTCGTCATTTACGTTAATTTTTATAAGATTTTCATTCCATTGTTTTCCACTTGACGATGAAAATGAAACCATCAAAAACGTTTCAACTGACGAAGCCACGCGCAAGTTTGAATTTACTACGCAACGCAACGTTCTGAGTAAACGAAACATGACGGAAAACAGCGTACTCTTAGGACTCTTAATTTTTGCTCTAGAACATCTGATTAACTCAAATTTTTGCTGTAGGTCACAAATAGGAGTTGTCTTGGCAAAAAGTTTCTTCAAGTCAAAACAGCTGTCTTTAATATTTTGTGATTTTTCAGCCGTCGGCAAGCTTTTTGCGCACTGATTTAGAATCAACCGAGGTTTTTGTACGCTGGATTTAAGATGTACACTGTATTTAAGACAAACAACCGACTTTAGCGCTGTGTTATATCGGCCAAAGCCTTTCCGAAAGAACTTAGAGTCAACCAAGGCAACTAGGCGCTGTTTTCGACTCGGCCGAACCCTTAAGTCAAGCTGATTCGGACTCAAACAACCGCGCTTTAACGCTAGCGTTGACGTTAACATCAACACTAACCCTAACCATGTCCCTAACCCTATCCCTAGCCCTAGCCGACGCTCTAGCCCTAATGTTAAGTCCAACCTAAACCCAACAATAACCCTGAATCTCTTCGGAGTGAGTGCTGTTTTCAGGTCGGAGAAAATCTTTGCGCGCTGACCTGAGATTAACCAAGGCTACTGTGTGCTGTTTTTTTAAAGTCAACCACGAATATTGTGCACTGTTTTCGTGCCAAGCGAGCTTGTCGAGTGTTATGATTAAGCTAAAACGACACATTGCGCATTACGTCTAACTGAACAGAAACGTTCTGTGTTCTCTTAAATCGGTTACGAGCATTTGGCGCTTAGTCTTTCACGCAAAGAAAACCCTTGGGCATTGTTAATTAGCATACTCCACCAAAGATAATTATTAAAGTTAAGCTCATTTGTATGCGTACCGTATTAATATTCATACGTGAATTATGTGAACATTTGTGAGGAGTACAACTAAAACTGGACGTGAAATGATTGACGGGTAGAAAGGATTGTTTGATAGTGTGACGTAGACTATAAATTTGGCGGTTAAAACATCGATTAAGCTCATCGGATACGAAACTTACGTGAGTGCTGGAGCTGCAGATCGCTACGTATTAACTGCATTATCGGTTTGCCTTCCCGCCTGGTGATCGAAGGACGTCATGAAAAGTCCGGAGATCCGCAAGTTCTTAACGCTTCTGAAAGAATCCAGTTAGCGTTTTCTCTGTGCTTACCAAATCACGATGAGATATTAGCGTTTTGGAGTACAGAGTAGAAGCCAGGCGGAAAAAGTCTGAAAAGAACTCTCGTCTCAAAAGCGGCGCGTCGTTGCTAGTCTTGTTCCATTTCTCAAAGGTTGCGGTGCTAAAAGCTGGGAAAGCGAGAGTGGTTTTTGGAGTTTAGGGCGAAAAGTGTATGTTTGAAGAGTTGTTGTTCTACGCGCTTGGAGCAGACAATGATCCCAGAATTCATTGCGGTCAAACAGGGCGCTGTCTGAAGTCAAAACCTCAGTAAAAACTCTACCTTATAAAATAACTTTGAAAACTGTCGAGCTGCTGCACCGAGGTTTCCATTGTTCATTAATTTTGAAGAGCGCATTTTTTGAAACCACTCGTGACATGAAATCCCAGCTTGCTTTTACTGTTAGCCGTGAAATAGTCGGTCGAACTTCGGAAACGCTACCGAAAATTCATTCGGCACGAAGTGAAGTCTGCCCGTTTTCGATGAGTATCTTGAACACAATCCATGGAAAAGTTGCATTGGCGCGCACGGCAAACATTCAAAGCAATACTAAGCGGTACTCCTCGCGATTCGTCTGTGTGAATCAGACTACGTAAACAACGGATGATAACGTGAACGATCGCCGCAGTTATGAACACAACTTAAGCAGTAGTGAAACCAAAAAAAACAAACAAACAAACAAACAAAAACCAAAACAAAACAAAACGGAAAAAAAACCGCTTGTACGGGATTCGAACCCACAACCTCTGCGAAACCGGTGAATTGCCGTAACATCCGCGCTTGTTGGTTCGTGACATATCCGTGACTGATGAACAAGTGAGAATGAATATTTGGTAAACACGCTGCCGAATTTTAACACATAAATCACTTTTGCGTTGATCGCCTCGGTTTTTTGCTTCTATGGAGGCTAATAAACTACAGCAAAAAGTATTGTCACGCGAGATAAACATTTGTGCGCGACTACAGTCATTGTGATGAGACAATCCATCACGCGTGATAAAGGGATTGAAGTTCATGCAAATTTTTTTACGTTTTGGAGCCAAGTTAATTTCGCAAAAGAGTTAAGTATTTCTGTCAAATTCTTTCACTGTCGTCATTTACGTTAATTTTTATAAGATTTTCATTCCATTGTTTTCCACTTGACGATGAAAATGAATCCATCAAAAACGTTTCAACTGACGAAACCACGCGCAAGTTTTAATTTACTACGCAACACAACGTTCTGAGTAAACGAAACATGACGGAAAACAGCGTACTCTTAGGACTCTTAATTTTTGCCCTAGAACATCTGATTAACTCAAATTTTTGCTGTTGGTCACCAATAGGAGTTGTCTTGGCAAAAAGTTTCTTCAAGTCAAAACAGCCGTCTTTAATATTTTGTGATTTTTCAGCCATCGGCAAGCTTTTTGCGCACTGATTAAGAATCAACCGATGTTTTTGTACGCTGGATTTAAGATGTACGCTGTATTTAAGACAAACAACCGACTTTAGCGCTGTGTTATATCGGCCAAAGCCTTTCCGAAAGAACTTAGAGTCAACCAAGGCAACTAGGCGCTGTTTTCGACTCGGCCGAACCCTTAAGTCAAGCTGATTCGGACTCAAACAACCGCGCTTTAACGCTAGCGTTGACGTTAACATCAACACTAACCCTAACCATGTCCCTAACCCTATCCCTAGCCCTAGCCGACGCTCTAGCCCTAATGTTAAGTCCAACCTAAACCCAACAATAACCCTGAATCTCTTCGGAGTGAGTGCTGTTTTCAGGTCGGAGAAAATCTTTGCGCGCTGACCTGAGATTAACCAAGGCTACTGTGTGCTGTTTTTTTAAAGTCAACCACGAATATTGTGCACTGTTTTCGTGCCAAGCGAGCTTGTCGAGTGTTATGATTAAGCTAAAACGACACATTGCGCATTACGTCTAACTGAACAGAAACGTTCTGTGTTCTCTTAAATCGGTTACGAGCATTTGGCGCTTAGTCTTTCACGCAAAGAAAACCCTTGGGCATTGTTAATTAGCATACTCCACCAAAGATAATTATTAAAGTTAAGCTCATTTGTATGCGTACCGTATTAATATTCATACGTGAATTATGTGAACATTTGTGAGGAGTACAACTAAAACTGGACGTGAAATGATTGACGGGTAGAAAGGATTGTTTGATAGTGTGACGTAGACTATAAATTTGGCGGTTAAAACATCGATTAAGCTCATCGGATACGAAACTTACGTGAGTGCTGGAGCTGCAGATCGCTACGTATTAACTGCATTATCGGTTTGCCTTCCCGCCTGGTGATCGAAGGACGTCATGAAAAGTCCGGAGATCCGCAAGTTCTTAACGCTTCTGAAAGAATCCAGTTAGCGTTTTCTCTGTGCTTACCAAATCACGATGAGATATTAGCGTTTTGGAGTACAGAGTAGAAGCCAGGCGGAAAAAGTCTGAAAAGAACTCTCGTCTCAAAAGCGGCGCGTCGTTGCTAGTCTTGTTCCATTTCTCAAAGGTTGCGGTGCTAAAAGCTGGGAAAGCGAGAGTGGTTTTTGGAGTTTAGGGCGAAAAGTGTATGTTTGAAGAGTTGTTGTTCTACGCGCTTGGAGCAGACAATGATCCCAGAATTCATTGCGGTCAAACAGGGCGCTGTCTGAAGTCAAAACCTCAGTAAAAACTCTACCTTATAAAATAACTTTGAAAACTGTCGAGCTGCTGCACCGAGGTTTCCATTGTTCATTAATTTTGAAGAGCGCATTTTTTGAAACCACTCGTGACATGAAATCCCAGCTTGCTTTTACTGTTAGCCGTGAAATAGTCGGTCGAACTTCGGAAACGCTACCGAAAATTCATTCGGCACGAAGTGAAGTCTGCCCGTTTTCGATGAGTATCTTGAACACAATCCATGGAAAAGTTGCATTGGCGCGCACGGCAAACATTCAAAGCAATACTAAGCGGTACTCCTCGCGATTCGTCTGTGTGAATCAGACTACGTAAACAACGGATGATAACGTGAACGATCGCCGCAAGTCGAATGAGGCTGTCATCAATCATAATTGACTGGTGGCGTGTTATTTCTTCTAATGATTGTTATCAAAGGCCCCCAAGTTGGAACACCTGAATCAAGGCACTGATTACAGCAGCAGTTGAAAAGTGGCAGGCCCAAAAAAGAGAAGAATTAGCTGCCGAAGAATGGAAAGGAGTCACTGTCATCTGTCAATAGAGAGCTTGCTCGCAGGCTACATACATTTACACACTGTAATGTACACATACTGTTGTAATGAAAAGAAAAGTAACCTGACCAGGGCTGTGCTCTAGCTCAGTGCCCAGTAGCCCCACAGTGACTGTTTTTCTGTAACTTTTTGGATAATTAATTAGTATTAAAAGAAGAATTAAAGTAGAACTATGAACTATTTTTTTTCTTTTAGGGACAATTTGCATGAATCAAAGCTGAATGTGACAATGATAAGGTAAAGGCAGTCATGTAATCTTAAAGATCTTCAGTCTTGGTATTTTAATGTAGGACATTAACTTAATTATAAATTTTGATTTCTGTCATTTGACCAAAGGAAACAAGACAATTAACATTTAAATTAATTACCGTGTGGCAAGATTTTTTTTACAAAAGATGTATCATGGTGTATGACTCATTTCAAATTCAAATTTTAACAATAATTATTATATTACTACCTACTAGAGTATCTCATTTTGAAACCTTTTTAGTGCTCTGGCTAGTATTACAGAGATTAAATTTCACCTTTTCTCTTCCAAATGTACCTTTTGTGAATCATGATTTGTTACAAAATGATTGTACTGTAGAGACCAAGGCAATGAAATCAGTACAGAATTCGTCACAAAGAAACAAGTTACAGACGGTCTGTTCAGTGTGGAGCATTTTGGAAAGAAAAAAAGAACTTGCTCCAACAAGGGGCTAATGCTTGAAACGTCAGCTAATCGAATCCCTGTACGGTGGTCAATTTACATTATCAACTCCATTGATAAACCAAATTTTCTTGAAAAATGTTGGCTTAACTTTTTGAAAAGTTGCAACAGATTTTGTTCCATCTTCCTATTAATTTTTGTTCATTTCACTCATGGACACATCCTCGGAGACCCAGGGGCAGATAGTCGGGACGGGACAAAGATTCGGGACGAGCGAAAGTTTACAAGACAGTCGGGAGAGCCCCTGGGAACATTTCTTTATCGGACTCGTTCCAGAAGCCATTGAAATACAGTTTCCTGATTGGGCGGAAATTTTCTGGCAAGGAATTTTTTTCTGCCCAATCGGCGATCAGCTTATATATCGCACACCTTTCGTGACTTCTTATACCGAGGGTCAAACGTCCAATCTGCTGTCAGCCATATTTTCGATCGCTGTATCGGCACTTCGAGGAAAATTATGGTGGAAAGGAGCCCACAAAACTCAGATATCGACAAATTCAACTTCTACTCAAGCAAAAATCACTTGTAAGGAACTAGAAAAATCAAGATGAAGACCGATCGCAGGTATCGTAAACTTCATACGAAGAATTGTTGACAACTCAGCCACAATTGTTGTTGTTTGGTATGAGCTTTTGTTTTTCTCGTGTATACTCACAGGCAGTGGGCCGCTCCTGAAACTTTTCGGGGCGATGGAATCTCTGTTGCACAGGCCAGACAAGTTTACCGATCGGGCGAGTGAAACGCAGCCGTTGAATTTTGTTTCGCTCAGGAAATCGAACCGTCCACTGCTTAAGCCGCGGCTACACGAGCGATTTTTCGCTCGCGCCGGTGATGCGATTTTTTCAATTTTGTCGCGTCACCAGCGCGCGATGAAAATCGCAAGTGTAGCCACCCTTGAACTGGCAACGCAACAGGTAAAAAGTCGCAAGAAAAAAATCGCGAGAAATTGAAGGAGTTTAACTTTTCGCGATTCTTTTTCTGCGATTTTTTGAGCTGTTGCATCACCTGTGCGAGGGTGGCAACACGGGTGATTTTCATCGCGCGCCGGCGACGCGACAATTTTACAAAAAATCGCATCACCATCGCAAGCAAAAAATCGCTCGTGTAGCCGCGGCTTTACAATCGACTCGAAGTCGCGTCTCAGCTCAGCCCAGCTTAATTTCGAGAGACCTTGAAATGGCCTGAGAAAATCCAGTTTAAAATAATTTACCCGTAGTCGTGGTTGTCTCTCCATCCACTTATATTATGACAATCATGAAAGACCAGGTTACATGTAAGTCGAAAAGAGTAGGGGACGTGGTTCCCGGTGTGGTGGTCTATCTCTCATCTGATGGTTAAATGCTCGGAGATGTTAGCTGCACAAGCTACTCTAAAATCCAAGGGTTAATAAAGTAATGTATGTATCTAAGGTCATTGGGCTGGAAAGCTGCTTTTGTGTGGAAAAGTATGCAGGCCGAAATCACAAACCAATTTATCAAATCAAAAACAGTTTCCCAATACTCTGAAATTCTCTTGCATACAGATGCCATTTTGACGTTGATGTGAGTTCAGATTATGCTTTTGAAATAGGTGATTACCTTGGCTATAGAGTAAGACTCGAATAGGAACTACTCCAGTGTTTTGGAGGGAAAGGAATGGAAAATGGCATGTATTATGTTAAGATGAAAACAGATTTTACAAAAATCATCACTCTTATGAGTGTATAGACACTTAATGTTTTCCTTACTATTGGTAGAGTTAGCATAATTTTTGAGACCTTAGCAGATTTGTGGCAGATGTTTTGCATGGTAATTGGGGTACGGTATTGACCTGATACCTTTTGTAGCATTACAGGGCTTGTGTTTAAGACTGACTTGTGTTTCGGGAAATTGTTTGCGTTTTGAGAAACTGTTTCGTGTTATGGGAAGCTGATTTTTGTTTTGGTAAAATGATTTCTGATTGACCCTTTTGGGCCGCTGTAGAAAAGCAAAGTGAAAGACCAGCAGATAACAGATGGACAATTAAATTTTAAGAATGATTTAAAAATTTTTTGTACCCCCCTTTGAAACTGAGGGTGTAGTTTCATCTTGGGTATACTCATTGGAAATTTCATTTAGTACAAGGTAGGCTTCTCCTGAAGTGCTGGCAGCTGGCTAAAAAGTGGCTTCTTTAAATTTTGAGCCACCTGCTTTTCAATGAAAAGTTTCCAACATTTTTTGAAGACTGTTTAAATTCTCATAAATAAGCCACCTTCTGTTATATTCCAGTCAGCTACTCTAAAACCTAATAACAACTCTGAGGCCATAAGGCTTGTGACAAATAATCACTACAATATATATCCAAATAGATGACATTGGAAACTTGAATTTAAAGTTACATCTCACTATCAAGAAAACTTCTGAACAAACAAAAAATAAATGAAATAACAATCCCTTCTAGTTTTATTTCATTGTTAAATTTTGTTTTTTTGTGTGTGTGTTTCCACTTTATCTAAAAGGGGATATCTTACTGAGAAGCTGCTAAATTTTCTCGTTTGAGTGACCATGTTAACATATGCCTGAGCCTGAGTGTGAAAGAGTCATCTGGTTGGATCACACCACTTAACTCTGAAGAGGACTTCTGCTTGGAGCAACAATTGTCTGTTTTTAGGACTTAACCCTTAACCCAGGTTGATCACACCATACTAATACAAGTTACACAACCCGCCTCGATTAGCTTTGCTACATGAGGGTTGTGTATTTTTCTAAATTATTGTATATTATAAATTATTGAAATAAAGTGAAGTGAAGTGAGGTAATGTTCTATCTGTGTCCAACTCTCCATGACTAATGACATGAAATGCAGACCCAGTAAATACCAATTTTATGCTAACTGGAATATTTCAGATCAGTCACTGGCAGGCTTTAACTAAGCATTCAGTATGAGCACTTGCTTAAAATTTAATCCATCAAACCTAAACATTCCAGAAGGCTGAGTGAATTTCAATGCACTATCTTGTCGTTAGGAATTTGTTGCTAATAGTGCAAGTGATGTTGACAGTGAAGAGTTCAATAATGCTTTGAGTGCCACTTACAGCTGTACCCGGCTTTGGTTAGCAAGCTCATCAGGTATGGGTTGCAAAATGTAAAGTTTCACATGTGATTATTCTGGTTAAGCCAAACTGATTCTATGTAGAATTCATGTTAACATTACCGGTAATAGTTTTTGTGTTATTGGACATTACATGAAATGCCTTGTTATGTCAGCCATGGAGACCAAAATGGACCCCCCATTCTCAATCCTTGATTTAATATGAAGTTATTGACTGAGTGGGCAGAGTGGCCTTTGGCAAGCCATTTTGGTTGCTAATTTTGAAAAAGGCCAGTTATCTCGCATTCCAGTCAGACACTCCATAATGAAACTACTCAAGTTAAACTACTCAAGTCCTGCAACGTGTGGCCAAATACCAAAAACATCTGGAAGAGCATTTTCAAGTAAATTGCAAATAAAGTTGTTAAGGCCGGGTTTGTTCATATTTCCTGAATTTTTCTTCAAGCTTTGCAGGGAAATATTAAGCTTTTGCACTTTTTTTCTCTGTTCAAGGAATTATCATGGTAGCAAAACATTTAAATTCACCGGCATTGAGCTTCCTAGGTGACTGTGATTGTAAAAATAATATTTAAAAGCACGGACAAGTAAAAAAGCTTGTAATATGCATGAATTTAGCGTGTTTCTGTACTTAAATATCAACAATCACAGCCACCTAAGAGGCTCAATTAAATGAAATTGAAATATTAATGCTTTGCTACCATGATAATAGACCTTTTTAGCTTGTAGATTTTGTTTTCTCAATGTAGACCATGTGATCTTCCCAAGGGGATTTGCCTTTTGTCTTTTCATAAATTATGCGTACATATGCACATGAATAAGGCAAAATTTCAAAGAAACAGTTCTCTAGGGTAAAATCACATGGTCTACATTGGGAAAACAAAACCTACAAGCTAAAAAGGTCTATTCCTTGGACAGAGAAGAAAAGTGTAAAAGTTTAACATTTAACATTCCTTGTCAAGTGGGAATGAGCGAAACCAGCCTTTGATATTTTATTTGCAATTTACTTGAAAACGCACTTACAGATTTTTTTTTTCGAATTTGGCCTACAAGTTGTGGGACTTGAGGCATTTACACTTGTCTTTTGAACTTCGATATGAAGTGCCTGACTGGATTTTGAGATAATTGACCTTTTTCAAAATGAGCGGCCATGCATTATCGTTGCTATGGTAATGGCTGTTGCTTGGAAACCTTTGAGAAAATAAACTTTGATCATATGTCAAAAAGGTGTTGTAGTGCCAAGGAATCGAAACTTGTATTCCGTCGGAAATTTTGATTTGAATAGATATACTCTGATGCGAGCCTCCTTAAAGGTGTCTTGAGCAGCATTTTAACAAAAAAAAATTTTTCAGGTTATACCACACAAGTAAATAGTGCTTTTTGGGTCCTCTGATTGGCAACTGAAGCCCGGGAATAGTGTTGGCAATTTTCGTAAAGGACTACAAGTAGCTTATTGGGCAGCTGGATATTCACTGGGCAGGTGTGGTATATACTTCAAACAGCCATTCACCTCAGTGTCGGTAAAATCACAGTTAATTTAATGTGGGAAATTTATTTCAGTTTTCTTTCTTGAAGTATTAGCTTTCTCCAAATATCCAGTCACTAACCTCAGGGTGAGCTCACATGAGAACCCTGCAAACCATTCAATCAGAATGAACCTTGCCGCCTTTCTACACGAGATAAACAACAGTGCGCCATTTTGGTAAGTAATATTTTTTGTTCCCTTCCATCCAAAGCTCTTGCTTGCTCAAACGTTTTAGTAATATAGCTTGCATAGGGGCTTTTCCAGACATCTAGAATGTTGTTGAAAACTCAAATCCTAGTGCAACTCAGTGCTATACTTCGGTTAGTTTCTGTACGTTAGCCTTTAAATTCCTTAAATGAATATTTAAATCTTCGAATGATTAAGCACCACACTTGAGTTGGTGTTAGGGCCTGTTTACATGGAGGGAGGGTGTCCCGGCTAACCGAGCTACTCTTTTCATACGTTTCTTTAGAAAACGCATTGAAGCGTTTACATGCTAGACAGGGTAGCCCGCCTTCCTGGGGCACCCTGTCTACTTGCCCGGGGCACCCTTCTAGGCGGGCTAGCTTTTTGTCATGTAAGCGGTTCGTGCCGGGTTATCCCGGCTAGCCGAGGTGAGAAGACCGTGAAAGTAGTGATAAATTGTAGGTCAACTTTTAAAGTTAACAGCCCCTGTTGACAACGATCGATTACCAGAGTGCAAAATAACGACCCTACACACTAAAAAGCGGCCACTAACGGAATAAGCGATCAACAAATTGAACTTACCGTTAAAAAAACAGGGGCACCCAACGAGCCAAATCAACCAAAAGATGTAGAAAGGCATTTTTAAGTACCTTATGGCGTTTACAGTCTGTTTAAAGTGATGTTTTCATAAGCTAGAAGAAGTTCATCTGTTCGGATTCCCTAGCTGAAATTTTAATTGCCGGAAAATGCTAGGGAACAAAATCCTCCTTTGAGAAAATGCACGGTGAAATGAACTTTCCACGAACTTTCTAGTGAACTATTTTCTTTCCGAAAATGCTAGTTGACGTTTTGACTGCCAAAATCAGCAGTTCGACCTTTTCGAAAACCTTAGGGGCTATGATTTCCCAGTTCCGAATCTTTTAGGCCACGATTTAGTTACGAAAATCCGGGTACATTCTTTAATCGACGCCGAAAACCCAAGGCGAATTACCCTCCACCGAACAGATATCTACCGAAACTTGACGTTAGGTGCCCCCGAAAAAAGATTTCTTCGTCCGCCATCTTGTTTGCTGTTCTCACGACCGATCTAAAAATAGCCCGCTGACTATCCCGCCGGTGAGTTGCATGTAAAGGCGAACTATGTTTTTGCCCTCCTAGCCGGGTAACTTGGTTAGCCGGGGCACCCTCCCTCCATGTAAACAGGCCCTTTATGGCTTAGTTAATTCTTGGTATGATTTATAGGACTCCTACAAGCTAAATACTCCTTCGAGCTTGCTTTGTGTACACTTCAACTAAACCGCACTTGAGCTGGTTCAGATATTTTAATTGATTGAATGAACAGTATAGATCGTAGTGAAACTCAGTACTACACTTACTGTAGGTTCGTTTGTATTAGAAATGGGCTTAGCTACGTTAATTTTTTCAGTTTGCTTAGGTATGTAAACTATTCAACTGAAAATCCAATTGTTGATCGCTTTCTTAGTCCAGTATTAATGCTTTAAATGTAGAGTTTTATTCCCAAGTTACGCCGTCGATTTATAGCGCTACCTTTCGTTTTAAGTTATGTTTAGGTGGTCAAATAAACACAGAATGGGCATGAAGTGCTCCTCTCGTCACACGTTTGCCCACATAGACTCGATTTTCGGAGGCACAGTTCCTTCCAATCTCTACTCGTTGGAGGTAGGTTAGCCCCTCCAATCAGAGAGGAGGTCCAACTCCCTCTTGTCCACCCGAGAATGCTCACAATGGTCCTGAGAGAAGGCCAACTCATTCCTCTTCATCCATTGTGTGCATCCCCTGTGCTGTAGGTGTTGTTTTCTTGACACTCCAGGGGTTCATGGGGCTAAAATATCAATTGAGCACTTTGTCACCCACTTCCCCATTTTCAGCCATACAATATTGTTCTTGTCTTTATTTTAAGAGAAAACAAGGGGGTGTTGATTAACGTGGTGGATATATACCTAGCCGCTTTGCTTCTTAGTCAATATACCACCAAAACATTAATTATCTATTGTTATCGTTTTTTATCAACATAAAAGGCAAGAAGACCAAGATTGCAAATTGGCCGTTTTCAGAAAATTGAACATCAAGATAAGATGATTGCTGCCTGCAATTTCAGAGACTGGGAGGTCGTTCTTCCCGAAGTCCAAACCCAGAAGTCTTGATCCTCGGATTAGGCTTTGGCTAATCACTTTACAGTATTATCTAAATTTAGAAAACATTCCTGTCTCTCATTGGTCCACAACTAGTTTTTCTCGTGAAACTTCCGAGGTGTCATTCTAAAAATAGATTGTACCGTAAACTGATATGATGGGCCACAATCCGTTACTGATCAAGACTTCTTGTTAGTCATAACTCACTCGAACAGATGACAGCTGAGATGAAACCGCTAGGAAAGCAAACAAATGGTTAAAGGGGATTAGTTTCTAAAGAAACTGTGGTGCTGCGTCGGTGGGGGAGTGAAACACGAAAATTTGGTTTATCAACAGAGTTGATAATGTAAATTGACCACCGTACAGGGATTCGATTAGCTGAAGTTTCGAGCGTTAACCCTTCGTCGGAGCGAATCGAGGAATTGTGGGTTGTGTATGGTTTATATACAGAAAATGGAGCTACGCTATTGGTGGTAACATGGTAACGTGAAAAACAGGAATAAATTAATTGAATAAAAAGCGCTCGTTGATACCGTGGGGATTAATTAAGAGTGCCAATTTGAAAGATCAGTTTTTGCTCGAGATTTTTACGGCTTTCCGTGGTACCTTGATGTAGGGAAAGGCCGGAGATCGTCATGTGTTGTTTGGAATGGTTAGGGAGATTAAAATGCCGAGCGACAGGTTTGGATGCGTCTTTGAGTTTTCGGTCTTTCTTTCAGGCGTCGCTAATAAAGAATGTTCTGATGTCAAAAATGTGATCACCATGGCAGCAATACAACAAATGGTTATTGGCAAATTTCCCGAAGTACGTATCATTTTTATTTCCGTGAAAAACACTGTAGACAACAGCTAACTGTTTCAATGAACCTCGTAAAGAGAAAGTTGGGCCTTCAATCTATAACATAAGCAAATGTGTAAGAAACCTTTTCATGCATAATTATGCTCTTTGTGGTATGCTCAAACGTTTATAAAATGAAGTTATTACCCCATCTTATCTTGATCCCAAGTAAGACCTGGCCAACGTCGTTCTAACCTGCGTAGTAAGCGTTTCCCAATTCCTGCCAAAGAAAGACCAGTCAACTGGATTTTTGATGTTTTGGTCGCTGGGAAAACCCACGAAAACTCTTGCTGTGCAGGCTAACCTCGTTCCCAGGGTGCTCAACTTCCCGTCCTCGTCCTGGTTTTCACTATCGTATAAGAACCTTTAGATTACCGTGAAAAGGGCTTGGACGTAATAGATAGATAATTACGGGATAACGGCACATGGACTCCATTGTAATTCTTGCAGTTGCCTTTCCTGGTGAAAACCAGACGAAAATTGATTCAACCATGGACTGAAGTTTAGCGTCACCTTTCTTTAGCACCCCTAACTTCCCCTTACATCTCCACACCTTCCCTTGAGTCGGTATGTTTAAAAGCTCTTTTATTTTCTTTGAACATAGAAGACAAGAAGAGGACTAGCACTGGTCGCTCTCAGGAAATAAAGATCAAGGGAAGGAGAATACAGACTCTGCAATTTCAGAGACTAAAAGTAAGTTCCGCGGAAATCAAGTAAAGATGCTCAACTCAAGAAATATGCTTGCAATATTACTTTTTTTGGTATATAAAAGAGGCGTATTTTGTTGGGAAACCAAAATACTGTTTGACTGAGGCCACCGAAGGTAAATGATTGACTGTTGTAAAGTTAAATTTGGTTGTCATACTACATGTACATGCAATTCACCGATCTCAGAAAAGTTCTTCGGTTTCCGAAAGGAAACACAATTAAATGTGGCAGCTATTTTTTTTAAGCTTTAAGCCCTGTTTGCAAACAGGAAGGGTTACCCTAGTTTTACCTTACCACTTGTACATTAATTTTCTTCTTTTTTCATCAACGTATTTAGAAAGCAGCTAGGGTTATCATAGAACTAGGGTAACTTTAGCTACCTTGTAAACGCTCTGCTAGAGACAACTCGCCTACTCGGGGCATCGTTTTACTGGTTTCTATGTTGTTTGCGATGCGCTTGCGATCTGCCAAGTGGTAGGGTAACGCTACCTGTGAAATTTTGCTTGTAGTAATATGGCCTAAAACCTGTCTGCCCTTTTCAGTCATACAGTGTAGGTCAGAATGAATTACTTATTATAAAAGGATTTTTGGAAAATGAACTCTACATTTTCTAGCTGACACAAGGTTCAGAAAGTTTACAAATGAATTTCTATGAGAGCGTTACCGAGTAAGTAAAATATAGTGAAAATTTGAAATGTTCTTAAAACGTATGCCCAGTAGTCTCGTTGAGAATTTGGAAAAATTAAATGGAACGATATATTTAAATATGTCAGCTAGCTAGGATGTTGCATATTTTATGAATGTTTGCGTTACTGTTTTAAAATACATTTCTTTGTTTTTCCAACACCTGATTTGCCCATTGTTGTGTTTTAGCATACTAGAGGACGAGTATTCTTTAGGCCTTCTAGTGACGCAAGCGCAAGCATAAGAGGTATAGACGCAAGTAGAAGGGTAAGGTCTCCTATTGTTATTACTGTGCTTTTGTCGTAGCCAAAACGATACTTTATGCTTGCGTTTGCATCGCTAGTAAAAATAAGACCTTGGTCTTTTTTTCTCCTTCTTGACTTACTACAGGCTTACGGCTTCTTCGCAGTCGAGGGTGACACCTAGTTTCATTGTTATGCATTAGTTATAGGATGGGTGAATTGCAACGAATGAAACCTACTAGATACGTGACACGTTCATGATAGGCTTCTCCAAAGTGCGAGGCTTAAAAATAATTATATTTTTAAAATTATGGCATAACCAATTTTACTTCCTCTACTACGACAAAAACTGGTCGACTTGTATCTATTTTATTCCTATATCTCTTTAAAGGTTTAATGAAAATGTCCTACGAACAACTCAGATATAAAGCTTTTGAGGCGTTTCAATAATTCTAATTTTTCTAACGGCTTGATTACGAATTCGACCTTGTTACCCACAGATGGACTACTTGAGATAACATTGCGCCTGCGTAAAGTACGTTGTTGTTTTTGTGGTGAGCTTAATCTTGATCTTAATCTTTAATATTTGTTCCGAAACACTGGGTTTTTTACCTCACACAATGTCGGCTACTTCGCCTACTTGCATTTCTAAAGAGGTTTATGTGAAGGTACACCCAGTCCGGGAGAGAGCTCGTAAGCATTCGAAACGCGGCACTGGCAAAGACATCCTTTAGTCATAAGGTTTCTTAGGTGTGTATTTGAATCTCGCCCTGCAGGGTTGTTATACCGCAGATTAGCCTTTGCTATTTGTGGGCGGAGACGGACTGAACCTTTTGTATCTGTTTGTATCTGATTACCTATTTTTGATTGATCTATTTATTTTTGTTCTACTTTTATATTATTAGGCTCTACTTGGTAAATACGTTGAATAAATTGAAATAAATTGAATAAATTGAAATTGAATTGAAATTGAGTGTGGGCTGTTAACCATTTCTAGATTAGATTTCTCAGAAAATTACAATGTTGTTGGCGCTAATCACTGCTCAAACGGTGGCAATTGCCACCTCTCAGTGTTGATACCATAATAGGTACTGGGTCACCTTTAGCAGTCAGTCGTCAAGAAAAATTAATGTTAAACAGTCCAAAACGGGGTCCAAGGCAAGGCGTGTGAACTTAATTAAATCATTCACAGATTGAACACTGTG
Organism: Pachyseris speciosa; assembly: GCA_016490735.1. Taxonomy (NCBI): domain Eukaryota; kingdom Metazoa; phylum Cnidaria; class Anthozoa; order Scleractinia; family Pachyseridae; genus Pachyseris; species Pachyseris speciosa. The sequence goes on from JAEMWC010000687.1 coordinate 336,573, forward strand.
TGTTGTGAAGAATTTGACTGGAGCAAAGCTTGCTTGCCAGGGAGAACCGAAGTTAGCTATTTCTCAGTTAAACTTGCTTCGATGCGTATGGGATTGCTTTGATTACTGAGTTCATGCAAGCGCAATGCTATCTCACACATCTCCTCTGTAAGGTAGGCCGAATTTTAATTTCTGGTAAGTCTCGTTCAACTTTTGCATTATTCGTGGTCAGGTGTCTCCCACGACCTTAATTTGAGGACTGGGCATAACATACACTGTAGCTATAGTAACTGACTCATAAACAAAACGATTAACCAAGTGATTAAACCCTGCTTTTCGCTAGCGACGCAAGGATAAGCGTGACAATGAAAAGAGTCCTTGCGCGTATCCTTACTTGATGGCCGTCTTAACGCTGAAATAACCGCTTTTGCACTTGTGTCGCTAGTGAAAACCAGGGCTGTTGTTGACCCATCGTTGTGCAGGAAGTATAAGTAAATCTTTTTGCTATCAGATAAGCTCAGAAAAAAAATTAAGATTGCGTAAAACCTCATTTGTTTTAACACGTACTGTACTGAGACTAGGCAGCCGATATCATATGATGTTAAGAAAGTAGAATTTCATAGAAAGCTCAGCAAACGTTTTGGCTTATCACTCAAGCTGTGAGTCACAAATTTGCTCGGGGGGATACTCCCTTATATGGCCTTAACGGGGACGTGCGGCCCGATAGGGTATGGTTTTCAGGGTGTTTTGTCTTGAACAGCGTATCGATTTCATCACTTCCTGTCTTAAACAGGGTATTGCTACATGACCTAATGGCTTAAACAAGATAAGCTCAGATGTTTGTTTATAAAAGCCTGCCCACAAGCCACCAGTTATTGGTAGGTTTCCCTTGTCTTTGATAATTACAGCTTATTACACTACAAAAAAGATAAGTGATAACCGCAAAACGTTGTTTAAATGTCTTAGATAGGGTCTGAAAAAATCTGAGTTCTGTCTTAAGGAGGCTCCCTAGAGTTTTAAGACCGCGCGCAAGCTGGGCACTGAACCGCACGTTTTTCTGAGTTTTGGACGTCAGCTTGACCAAATCTGTTAAATTATCTGCTTATTTTCTCGCGCTCCCTTCGGTATTTTTCTCAATTCGGGCTCAGTTCTAACCACATACAGTTCCTATCAAAAACCCTATTTTTGTTAAAATCTGTCAGAGCTAAAATGAAATCGAATATATTGAAACAAAAAAAAAACAAATTAGAAAAAAGTTACAGAAATTACAAATTACGAAATATTGGCAAAATCGTCTGAACGACCTTTACTTTTTACCAATTCAAAATGTCAGGCAATATCATTTCCCGAATGTGGCAAAGAATAAAAACATTTCACCGAAGGAAAGTATAAATATCAAGGAATTTAGGCCAAAAATAGGAATAAATCTGCCTGTCATTAGATGTGATATTGCCATGGTAACAGCATTATTAAGCCTTACAAAGCCTTATTATATCGGTTCCAAAACTGGAAAATCTCTACAGGGAAAACTCTAACTAGGTTTCCTTTTGTAACTCGCGCTCTATAGGTAGGGAGGGTATTAAGTAACTACTCTAGGGAGCCACCTTAAACGAGATATGGAAATCAGAGAATTGTGTCTTAAACAGGGTCAGGGTTTGAGCGCCCGGGCCGCACCTCCGCACCTCCGCCCCCAGGTAAATTTGGCTTTCACGAAGACTGCGGTCGATAACCATAAAATTGCCTACACTTCTCAATTGTAAACAGTTCCTTAAGGTAGAAATGCGTATTAAAGTTTTGCTCCTCAATTTTCTCCTCCTTATTTTTGTTTACTGCTAAGAATGACCGATGATGGGAAACTTGAATATCTCACCCTTATCTTCATAACTGCCAACCCCATCTCCCAAAACAATCCCGGTTGAGAGAATTTGATTTAGTAGTTATCAGCAATCCCACAGTGTCATGGGACGGAAAGAGCCTCTTCAGACGTACTTGGTGGTACAATTTCTTCTGCTCCAAAGGCAAATTTCACATCCATCCTTTTGCATTTGACTCGTACATCTGCTTATCCTTTATGCACGACTACCTTTTACATTGTTAAAGTACCGTATTTACTCGATACGCGCCTCGGCGTTTATTAAATTTTACGCAACTCAGGTGCGGCACTCATTCGGGGACACCGCTTATTTGAGGGAGGCGCTTATTTAAAAATCGTATTTCTAAAGGATGAGTTGATGTTAACAGTAAAACAGAAACATCTCCAAAATGTCAGAAACTATCTCGTTTTGGTGGGAAAATGGGCTTGCACCTTGAACTGCCTTGCTTTATGTTTACTAAATTTCATTGTCACTGCTACTGCCGTGCCGAACTAAAGTGATCGCATTTGGCACGTTAGTAGCATGACGTTTGAAACCAATTCGTGCCCTTACCGTGTAGCACGGCAAGCTCTGTCGAGCTAAACGGCAGCAGTTCGACTTCGTTTCAAACGTCGTCCACTGTCGTGCCGAACTCAATTCATTAAAACTATACATGCAATGCACATGCATTACAATGCCTGCCTGAACCCAGAGCATTTACCAGACGTTAAATTAAATTCAACGTCTGAAACCAAGTTAAAGTTTAGTGGAGCCAGCTTAGCACGACATTTGAAACGGGCCTTAGGTTGGCTTGGTCGACACACTTATCACGTGGGCGCTAAGATGGCCGCCACAAGAGCGTTGGCTCTCTCAACTATAGTAATTTTATTTGATACTATATATCTTTTTAGAACTATGCCTTCGTCTTATGGCAACATAAGAATGTTTAGCTCTATCCTATCCGGACATGAAGCCGATATTCGCGAGGAGGTTGGTGTTGTTTTGGTGTTTCGACCTCGCTACTCGTTCTCGCTGGCATTCCGCCATTTAAGGATACTGAAAACCGTTACGAAATGGGACAAACATGGACACACGCTCTTGGCCGCCAAAGAAAACGTGTGTTCTATCGAAATCACAGTCTATATGGACATTGAGAGGAATCCTGGCCCGTTAGAAAACAGCGGTGACGATTTTCAAGTTGCTTTCCTTCAGGAGGAAAAGTATCAAACCGCCCAGCACTGTGATTAGTCTTCTCAAGAGCCTGAACTTGTTTAAATACAGAGGAACCCGTGCTGGTGTCAGACGAAGAGATGTGTCAAGTGGAGTCGAGCGAGATGGACGGAAAATTACGGTTATTACCGGGCGTAGGCCTCTTAATCAACAAAAGTTAATCTCATCAGTGAGCAAGCCGTCTATCAGATTTCTTGTCCGTATTTCTAGGGCAGATCGTGTCGGGCCTACGATTATAGCAAGCACTAACCAATTTGCTGTTCCTAAGCTGCTTTTTACGAACATTTGCAGCCTTGAGAAAACTAAAAAAACAAAGTCAGAGCGGTTGCAGCTTTAGAAACGGATTTGATTAATAACGACATCGATGTGTGTGTAGTGTCAGAGACGCATCTCAAGCCGGAAAAACCTGACGCTGTCGTTAATATTCCTAATTACAAAATCTTTAGGAGGGATAGGAACTGGTCTGGTCGTGATATTAGGAAAAAAGGCGGTGTAGCTGTTTATGTGAGGAATAACATTTCTGTTATTGACGTTTTCCGTTCTGAATTATACGAACTAATTGGTGTGACCTTGCTTTTACCCTCGGGATTCCGTTTGTTAGTTTGTGGTCTTTATCACCCACCCAAACACAATTATGCGGAATGTGAACTTGTGGAATACCTTGTCAACGTCACGGATTCTGCACTTGACAAACACCCGAACACGACTATTGTCTGTGGAGGCGACCTGAATCGCCTTGATCTCACGCGACTTCAACACCTAACAGGATGGAATCCCCTCGTCGATTTTCCAACAAGAGGCGACGCACACCTCGACAATTGTCTGACTAACAGATCAGATCTGTTTGGCAAAAGCTATCCTGTTAAAATGCTAATGAGGACAGATCATTTGGGATTCATTGTACCTGCCGGCAAAAAGCTGAGGCCCATTCGGCAGAAAGTCAGACTCAGAGATTGCCGGGAATATCGAAAATCAACCCTCTATCTTGCTCTGGACGCGGAAAACTGGCGTGATGTCATCGAGGCTGAAAATATCGAGGATGCGGTACAACGTTTTGAGCTAAAGATTTTAACCATCATGAATAAGTGTATGCCACTAAGAACTGTTTCTATTTCCTCAAGAGATCCCACTTGGATGACTCCGCTGGTGAAATATATGCTCAGAAGAAAATCTAGAGTTTCGGTGCTTAATGCAGATCGTCAGCGAGAGCTAAGCAAGAGGATTTCTGATGTCATTAGTGACGACCGTAGACTGCTTCTCGATGCCAAACTGGGAAGTCGGGAATGGTGGAGAAATGTTGATGTATTATCCCAGCGGCGTCGCTGTTCGTGTATTAAGCTTGATAATCAAATGCTCCAGGACTTGAATAACTATTTTGGTGACCTATGCTTTGACACTGATTATATAGAACCAAATCTTATGGAAATCAGGGAAAACTGTGAGGTCCCTGAAATTAGCGAGCGACAGGTCTGGAATGTACTAAGAGGATTAAAGAAAACCGCCACCGGCCCTGACCAGATTCCTTATTGGGTGTGGAAAGACCAGGCTGAGATATTTGCACCTATAGTTACCAGCCTGTGGAACTTGTCACTTTCCACTAACACTTGGCCAAAATCATGGAAGAGTGCCAACATCAACCCTCTTCCCAAAGTCGAGATCCCGGTAGGCAATGGGGATTATCGAGGGATCAACGTGACACCGGTCATCGCTCGGGCTTTCGAAAAAGTTGTCTATAGGCTGTATGCCCAGGAGATTGTAGAGGACAACCTAAGTAACTCGCAATTCGCGTACAGGGAGGGTGGTTCATGTACGGATGCTCTTGTCATGATTCAGCATAAAGTGTGCAAGTTCCTTGATGATCCTAACTGCGTAGCTGTTAGGATGTTCACAATGGATTTTAGTAAGGCTTTTGACTCTGTAAACCACTATCTTTTAGCAAACAAACTTAAAAACATCCCTCTAAATCCATATATAGTCAATTGGTGGCTGAATTTTCTACAGGACAGAATGCAAAGGGTGGTATACAATAATGTTATCTGTGATTGGAAGCAAGTAAATAAGGGTACGATACAGGGGAGTGTTAGTGGTCCCTATTTATTTAGCATTTATCTGAATGACTTAGAGATTAGTATAGGGGAAGAAACTATCTGTTTTAAATATGCTGATGACTGCACAATTGTCGTTCCTGTTTTTAAGAACAATGACGGAGCGGCTGGACTTGTTAATATGTTTTTAGAATGGTCTTGTAGTAACTTAATGAAATGTAATCCTAGTAAGTGCAAGGAACTTGTTTTCCGAAAGAAAAGACATACCGATGTGCACATTGACATGATATCGAATATACCACAATGCTCTGAACTTACTGTCTTAGGACTCAATTTCCAGCAAGACTGTAGATTTGATAAGCATGTTAAAAGCAAGCTTGGTAAGGCCAACAAATGTTTATATGTGATAAGATCTATGCGGAAGGAGGGGTGTAATCAGTTTGAGGTAGACTATTTATTTAAGACAATTGTTTTACCCAATGTTACCTATGCACTAGTGGTCTACGGAGCCTCAGAGCCAGAACTAACAACAGTGCAAGATTTTCTAGACAGATGCTACAAAAGGCGATACATCTCTGCCAGATTGAATATAAGAGCTTTATTGGAAAAACAAGACCGGAAACTTTTTAGAAAAATGTTTAAACTTAGTATACACCCCCTACATGAGCAAGTCCCAAAGGCTAAGGTCATCGACTACAATTTACGTTATAAAAATAGTGCCCGCACGTTGATTAACACAGAACGTTTTAAGAATACATTTATCAATAGATTAACTTATAAATACGATCTTCACATGTGATCTAATACTATATTTTATTATGATTTCAATTATGTAACATAAGATATGTAGTTTTTATCTTATGATGAATAAAGACATTTATTATTATTATTATTATTATCATTATTGTTATTGTTATTATTATTATTATTATTATTATTATTATTATTATTATTATTATTATTGTGCCGGCGAAGGTTTCGGCCTTAACGGAACAGCGCATTGCGAAAATTCTAGAGAGGAGCAGAATGGAAGAGAACAGAAGTTTTGCCACTTCGAACTGATATGGATAGTCTAATATGGATTGGTCGACGGTGTCGAAAACCATATTGAGATTGCGAAAGGATTTGATTCTTTTCAATGAACAAAGTGAGGCGTTTGTTCATCAATCTTTCGAACAGTCGATTAAACACAGAGAGTAATGAAATTGGCCTATAATTGCCTGGTTCAGTTTCCTTGCCTGCCAAGGGCCCTATTGCCGTTTGTCACTTTCTCCTTGTGTTCCTTTGCTTAACTTGTTATTCTTGCAATATTTCCGGCCGATTCTTGGTAACAGCGCGTTTTTTCGTTGGAGACACGGTCCTTGTTTTTGTGAAATTCTCGGTTTTCCAAGGGCCCTCTGTGCCTTCTCACTACTTCCTTAAATTGCTCTGCAAAATTCAGTGTCATTCTTGCGATTTTTGCTAATGGCCATTTTGTCGTTGCAGACAAAATCCTTGTTACTTTTGCGATTTTAATGAAATTGTCTGCCTGCCAACATAGTTAACTACGCTGCCAGACAAATTCTGGTTACTTTTTCGATTTGTGCGGAATTTGCGGTTTGCCGAGGGTCCTCTTCACTTTTCTCACTTTGTCCTTAAATTCCTTTGCTCAATTTGTTATTCTTGCGATGATGATGATGATGATGATGATGATGATGATGATGATACTTTATTTATGTGTCAATAGGCTTGTTTCGAATTTTAGGAGAACAAAAGAACCAAGTCGAGGTTCAGGGGATAAATTTGCGTTTTCTTTTGATTTTGATAAAAGAAAATGCAAATTATTCCCCTGAACCTCGTCTTGGATCTTTTGTTCTCCTACAATTCGAAACTAGCCTCTTGAGGATCTAGCTCCTAAGTGACAAGGAGCTAATTGGGGACACAGTATATAAAGAATGAAAATTCAAAATATATGCTAAAAGAATTACCTTGAAATATACTAATTAGAACCACAGTAACTTCAGCTACAATAAGACATAAAATAAAAAAATAAAAAAAGAAAGAAAAAATATATTATTCCGATTCTTGCTAACAGCCATTTTGTCGTTGCACACAAAATCTTTGTTAATTTTTTGATTTTTGCGAAATTCTGGGCTTGACGAGGGCCCTCTGTGCTTTTATCACTTTCTCGTTCAATTTGTTAGTCTTGCGATGCTTGCGAGTCTTGCTAACAGCCCTTTTCTCGTTACAAACAAAATCAGTCCGTGTTACATTCGCGATTTTTGCGAAATTCGTGGCTTGCCGAGGGCTGTCGGTGGCTTTGTCACTTTCTTCTTCCATTTCTTTGTAATTTTAAGTAAGTAAGTAAGTAAGTAAGTAAGTAAGTAAGTAAGTAAGTAAGTAAGTAAGTAAGTAAGTAAGTAAGTAAGTAAGTAAGTACAAGAGAAAATGACTTCTCTTGGTAAGTAAGAACTTTATTATTGTGTCAAAATCGCTAGCGTACAATGTACACTAATTGGGAACACCTAGCTACAATTAGTTATCAAATAAATAAAATATGAAATATACGTACATGTGCATTGGTTGAATAAACAGAGAGTCATGCATTAAAATCAACTATGAAATATATTCACGCATGTATATATTAAATAGGCAATGAATCATGCAGTAACTGAAGATCAGTTGTTAGTTGTTACATAAAAAAACAGTTTTTACAAGTATAATCCAGCAGGCTTGTAAAATTAACCTTTTTAATGCGCTTTTTAAAAGTGTTCAGTGATTCAGACGATCGGATAGATTTGTCGAGTTTGGACCAAATGACGGGGCCTTGATAAGTCAGGCTGTGTTTGCCATAGGCAACAGTCCGAAATCTCGGTATGACGAAACCAGAGTTTCTAAGATGATACTGAGAATTAGTAGCAACAAATGAGCCAGCAATATAAGGGGGGCGGGGGGGAGGGGGGGGGGGGAGGGGAGACCATATTTGACTTTATACATTATGGTCACAATAGCTTGGAGTCTTCGCGTATAAAGTGTTGGCAGTCTCGCTCTTTGCAAGAGTTCCTCATACGTCGATTTATTGTCACAATAAACAGCGCGTAATGCTCGTTCTTGAATTCGTTCTAGTTTTCTGTCATCAGAAGAACGACAAAAATGCCAGACAGTCTGACAGCATGTGAGATGAGGTAGTATAGCAAATTTGACGATGTGTAATTTAGCTGATGTCGGAATAAGGTTACGTAATCTCAGAAGAACGCCTGTTTGACAGGAGGCTTTTCTACAAACATTGCTCACATGAATCGAAAATGATAGTTGATCGTCTAAAGTAACTCCTAAGAGCGTTATCTCCGATTTCTGATCAATTACGATGTCATTAATAACGATGTGTAGATCCTTGTGACAATTCCTCGGACCCAGACTCGTCACCTGATACTTTGAAAATTTCCTTGTAAAAGATTGTTGTTGTACCACTTAGAGATGTTGTTTCCTTCCTCAGTTAAAATGTTTTCCGCCTCGTTAGTAGTCTTCGCCACTGAGAAAAGTTAGTGGTCATCAGCATACATAAATAATCTGTTGGAGAAGTGTAGATCGTTTTGGAAAACATTCCAAAGAAGAGGCCCGAAGCTTGATCCCTGGGGACAACCTCTCGTGGTCGCGTACCAATCGCTTATTGTTTCTTGACTGATCTTAACTCTGTTTTTCCTGTTTGTGAAATATGATCGCATCAGGGCTAGTGAGTTGTTAGAGAAACCATATGCTCTCAGTTTGTTTATCATTAGCGGAGGGTAAAGCGAATCGAATACCTTTGACATATCAGTGGACAAGACTCCTACAACGTTCCTCTTGTCAACAGCCTTTTTCCATCTTCCTACCAATCCAATGAGGGAGGTCTCACAGCTCTGATCCTTTCGATATGCAGTCAATTTGTTGCCTAACATTGGGTCTATAAAATATGCCAGCTGTTTGCTCAGTAACTGCTCAAAGACTTTCCCTATCACTGTTAATACTGTAACAGGTCTATAGTTCGTAATGTCTTGTTTGCTTTCTTAAACACTGGCACCCAGTCACCTTTCTTCCATTACAGTGGCCAATCACAGGATTCGAGGAGAAGTCAGCGAGGGGATAAGAAAGCTCCCTACTTGCTATCTTCAAGATCTTGGGTGGCATTAGGTCGTGACCTGTGCTCTTGGTAGAATCCAAGTTAGATAGCACAACCGCAATTTCATTCGGCTCAAGCATATGGAATCTAAATTGTGAGGACTTTCCAGGAGGTCCACGATTACAGCTTTGCGTTATCATGTGCACACTCTCGTGACGGTACAGTTCGTCCTCGGACATGCCTAATAAACGAGTGTCACCGATGTCATTAGCCACTGAAGAGAAATATTTGGCGAAGTGCTCCGCAATCTTGCGTTGATCCCTTTCAATGACACCTTCGATGTCAAGGTTGAGTAGGACGTTTTCACACTTTTTCGACTTTGAGTTAAGAAAAGGCTTAAAAACACTGTAGAAATTCCTAGGATTTGTTTTCAGATCGTCAGCTTTTTTGTTCCAATACTCTTTGATTGCTCTCCGCCGGAGTCTTGTAGCAGTATTCCTCCACGTTTTCATTAGTAGACGTACCATACATGACGCTCGAATAGAAGTACGTCTACTGCACGGACTCTAATCTTTTTCAGCGGAACATGATCATTAATAATGCTAGTCAGAAGAGTGTGCCAATAAGAATGCTGGTCGTCGATTGCTGCTAACATGCCAAGGAGCCATGTCTAAATCCATTTGTAATTCCTTAACATTCAATTCTTTGTAACTTCTTACAGTCAGCACCTTGCTTTCGTAAAAGACATTTCGTTCTTTCATGAGTCCATATACCATCAGGAAACCTACCGACCCTTTTTGCTTGAAGACCTTGTTCTTTCGCTTTAAACATTGCCTTTATTAGTTTTCTGCGTTCTTCTAGTATTGCCTTCGCATAATCAGCAGTGATATAAGCGTCACGATACCTCTTTAAGCGTTTGTTTCCTGCCAAAAACACTGGCCCTGTCTTCTCGGCAGACAAAGAGGGCGATTATTGGTCGATTTCTGTTTTCTTTTCGCTTGTCGATACGATGAACGGCTTGAAATCGGATGTCTGTGGTGTCCATTTGTAGCTTCTACAAGATGTCGAGAATAACTTGTCTAGACGATTGAGAACTTGCACTCGTACCTATCACGAATTGTACTCGAGGTCGTGCAATTTCCTATACTTATCGTCTTAAAATGGGAAGAAATAAGCCGGCCGCAGCAAGTTCGTTGAAGCCAACGAAACGAGAAGACAGCCTAAAACTGTGCGTGGTGCGTAAAAGCAAAAAGCTGCCACAAGTCATGACGGGTACATATAGCACATAAATTCACTCACTTTTTGCGGAAAAAATAATAAATTGAGTAAAAGATATATCCAAACAAAGTACTTTCACAGGATAAAAGTGCTTGGCTAAAGGTGGCGGACCTCCGGCTCGCGGGAAAACATCAAATTTATGATTGGTTCTTTTCGATCCTGTCTAATGCATGATAAATTTTTGAAACTACTATCTTCCCCCCGATTTAGACGCCGATCTTTTCATGAGCCGAACTTAATTCCAATTTGGACCGACTCAAATTGACAAAATTAAGCCTGTTGATTCAGACGTCGAACTTAATCTGCCGTTCCACGGGCGTTGCTAATACAGTTCCAGTTCCAGTTCCAGTTCTGAATAAACTGCTTAAAAATATACAAAATAATAATTTGTACGGCGTCTGAATCAAAGCCGTTCCAAATTCGAAATTTCCTTATCCAGGCGGAAAGATCGACTGAGCCTTTCCAAATTTTAATAGCCGTTCTTAATTGATTCAGACGACGAACTTTTCATGTACTTAATTGAATCAATGCATCAGGCTCGGCTCATGAAAATGTCGGCGTCTGAGTCGGGCCTTAGTTGTAGTCTTCTGTTGGTGATTAAAATGGGGTTGGCAGACGAACGCGACTCCTGCTATGCGCCCATTGTGTAAAACAAGCATATCTTTAAGCGATTCTCTATAAGAAATCAAGAGAGGTTCCTTGAATATCTCTCTCAGTAATGGTGGTTCTTGTATTTGCCATTTGTCCATTAGTATGTTTTTCAAACATGGTAACGATGGTTGCAATTGCGTCACGAAGGGTAGAAGCGTCTTGTGCGTTGGCTGTTTCTGTGTTAGAGCTGTTTTTCTCTCCGCATAGTTACCTTCTGAGAGTATCTGTTCCACCATTTTCTTGAGGGAACTTCTAGAGATAAGGTGCGTTTTAAAGTTTTCTATGTTGTCTGTGAAAGCAACTCATCAAGAGTTACTCAAGAAAGGTTCAAAGAAAAGACTCAAGAAAGGTTCAGTAATCTTACAGTACTATGACTCGGCAAATGAATTTGTTGGTAGTAACGACAATCGAAAAAGGAATTTCGGTACATTCAGAGAATCCGATTTCGTGACAGTAAGCGAATAAACGAACCAAATTTACGATTACTCTACCTTCGTTTACAGATTGCGTTAAGTGTGATTACAAAATTTATTCTGCCACTAACCCCTTTTTCTAAATGCTTGAATTGAGTTGAAAAGTGTAGAGAAGGATATCACTTGATTTTTTGAGTTAATAAAATATGTTCACTGTTTGACAAAGCTTATGAATTAAACGGAATTATATGCGTTTTAATTATTTTTAGAGTTAGTCCCCTCCCCTCACTTAAAAAGGTTGGAGCTCCCCCTCCCACCGTAAAAACTACTCCGCGCGCCCTGTGACTAATTTGTTTTCTCGTAACAGAGTATAAAAGACTCGCCGCTTTAGAAATTTCCAATTTTGAGATCCTGACTGAAGCTAGCCCGCGAAAAATGAAAACAGATGGCTTGGAATAACAAGATTATCACACCTCTCACTATTTATTAACTTTGCTCAAAAACAGTTCTTTTGCCATTTCTCACGTTGTCTTGCACATTTTGTAAATTTTCTTTCGCATATTTCTAGATCAAACATTCGTTTAAGCAAAGAGTGAAAAACTCAAATTTTGAAAAAATATAACATTCGAATGTTTACAGTAACCTTAAATTCACAGACAACATAGAAAACTTTAAAACGCACCTTATCTCTTTCTTTCGCATATTTCTAGATCAAACATTCGTTTAAGCAAAGAGAGAAAAACTCAAATTTTGAAAAAATATAACATTCGAATGTTTACAGTAACCTTAAATTTGTTAATCATACGACATTTGCGATTCTTGCTAACAGCCACTTCTTCGTTGCACACAAAATCAGTTCTTGTTGCTTTTGGGATTGTTCCGAAGTTTTCGGTTTGCCGAGGGCCCTGTGTTCCTTTCTCAGTTTCTCCTTCTATTCCTGTGCGATTTTTGCGAAATTGACTGCCTGCCGAGGGCTTAGCTTGCAGTCTTCAAAATACAATCGCTTCAGGCGCGTCGGAAGCTGGAGACGACATTAACGTCTCGAGTTTCAAGTATTAACTATTAGTTCGCACAGGGAGCGACTTTCGGGATTCAATTTTTAAAATTTAACCATTAACTCTCCGTAAAGTCGAAATTTAAAAACCTGAAACTAGCTCCCTATGGGGGCTACTAATCAATGCTTCAAACTCGAGACGTTATGTCCCCCGTTATGTCCCCCGTTATGTCCCCCGCTCCGCTCGCGATATTTTTTCGCATCTTTCTTTCTTTTCGCTCAGTTACCCCACTGCGGAGCCTGGTCCCAGACTAACCAAAGAAACACGCAGACATTGGTAAATTTTTCCTGTATTTATTGTAACCCTAAGAATAACCTATGAATCTTATAAATATATAGCACTCGGGTGGCTAGAAGTATTAGCTTGTTGTCCTTTGCGAACAAATAACTCGCGTGGACCTCTCATTTAAAAATGTATTATAGATACGTGACGCAAAATTTAATGGATGATGCCATGCTTATTTCTCTCTCAATGATAACAGCAATCTATGAATTAGCATGACGTAATAATCAAATGCTCTTTACATTTGTAGATCAACATATGATATGACATACGAAAGACCAGGCCACACCACCGGCAACTACTTCCGCTACTCTTTGCTGACAGTGATGTGGGGTAGTTTACGTCCCACAAATCAGAACAAGTGTTGCGAGACGGGACCTACTGTTTATCGTCCTTATCCGAGAAGACTAGAAAGTTTAACTATTTGCAGATGTTATTACGAAAGAAGCACTTTCTCCTCAGTTATTTAAATACTGCGAGTGTCGAATAATTCGTCCTGTGCTATCCAAGTTTTCAAGGGCACTAGAAAGTGCTGATGGACGGGCCAATTTTGCCTCCATGAAAAAATAATTTTCGAAAAAGAGCCATGTGAGACATGAAAAAGAAGAGTGTTCCATATATTAAGAAAAATTTGGTCTTGTGACGCTTGTAACATATGATATCTCGCTCGCTGTGGCCTTCATCAACGCAACCTGTATAACCCGATAAATCGTATATTGTCCTCACTCAGAAGCATATGAATGCGAAAACAAACAGACATAAAAACAAAACAAGGAAGAAAATAGAAAACGCTTAAAATTTTAATGTGGTTCCGGTGGAATAAAGACCCGCGTAAGTAAGCGTGGATTTGAACGACTGACTCTGCTGTTTGAGGGATTATAACATTTGCCACATTCGATTATTGACCAAATACCGGATAAAAATCAACATCAGTTTAATAATTTACAGAAAACGCCATTAAAATACGTTTTCCAGTGACATAGTATAGTTTTTTTTCGCAGTTTTCTTTACTAGAAGAATATAGAGAGGTCAGTCAGTAAATAATCGTTTTCATATTTGTTTGCTTTAATTTCCGTTACGCTAGTTTCGTAAAGAGTGTTATACTTCACAATCATTTTAAGGTGAAAATCTAAACAATCAAAACATGCTAGAGGCCCATTATGCTTAAATTCCTTAGTAAAATTTGTTATTCTTGCGTTATTCGCAATTCGTGCTAACAATTATTTTGTCGTTCCAGACAAAATGCTTCTTAATTTGGGAATTTTTGTGAAATTCGGGTTTGACGAGGGCCCTCTGTACCTTTGTCACTTTCTCCTGTCATTTGTTAGTCTTGCGATGTTAGTGATTCTTGCTAATAGCGATTTTGTCGTTGCCGACAAAATCAGTTCTTGTTACTTTTGGGATTTTGGCGAAATTTTCAGTCGACTTGCCCAGGGTCCTCTGTGGCATGTCACTTTCTCCTTCCATCCCTTTGTAAAATTCGTTATTAGTGTGGGATCTGCGATTCTTGCTAACAAACATTTTCTCGTTGCAGACAATATCAGTCATTGTTGCTCCTGCGATTTTTTGCTGAAAAGGGCCCTGTTACGCCACAAAATGTAATAACTGACTCAAAATGTAACAGTAGCGCAAAATGTAATAACTTTTGCCACAAAATTTAATAGTTACGTAAAATGTAATAGCTTTTGACGCAAATTGTAATAAGTAAACGTTGGTAACACAATATGTAACAGCACAAAATGTAATAAGATTTTGGGTGGTATATGTTTCTTCGAAATATAAGGATTTGTATCGGCACTGAGGAACTGAACATCTTTGATATTTTTCTAGGGGGTATAGGTGAGGGTCATAGACGTCTGTGTTTTTACTTTATAATATAGCAAAAATGTATGAGAAAGCATAGGTGAACTGCGGAACTGTAGAACAGCCATTTTCTCGTTGGAGACAAAATCAGTCCCTCTAAGTTTTGCGATTTTTGCGAAATTGAGTCTTGCAGTCTTCAAAATACAATCGGTTCAGGCGCGTCAGAAGCTGGAGACGACATTAACGTCTCGAGTTTCAACTATTAACCATTAGTTCTCACAGGGAGCGACTTTCGGGTTTCATTTTTTTAAAATGTAACTAAAATATTTAAAAATACCGAAACTAGCTCACCCAGAAACAACTTAGGGGCACCCAACGACAGGTTTCAGTAGATATCTGTTCAGTGGAGGGTAGTTCGCCTATGGCTTTCGACGTCGATTATCTCGTAACTGGGACGTATAGCCCCTGAGGCCTAGGAAAGGTCGTAATGGCTATTTTTGGCAGTCAAAAACGTCAGCTAGCATTTTCGGAAAGTTCATTTCAGCTGGCATTTTCTCAAAGGAATACTTTGTTCCCTAACATTTTCGGGCAATTAAAATTTCAGCTAAGAAATCTGAACCGATCAAATTCTTCTAGCTAATGAAAACATTACTTTAAACAGACTTCAAACACCATAAAGTACTTAAAAATGCCTTTCTACAGCTATTGGTTGATTTGGCTCGTTTGCTCCTGACAACTGGTCAGAAGAAGTCGTACGTGGGATAGGCGTCGACTGAAGTCTGTACGATTTTATAGAAGAAAGCGTGTAGCCCCTAGTCATGGCAAATATTTGAACGAACAGTTTTTAAGACTCCGTATTTTCTTTTTATTTTCGAAGACACATATTGTTTTCCTCTGTTACCTTGATCAGACGAATATTTGCTTTTGCACTGAGAGAAACTATTTTTTTCTATATTCTTTGCTGGGTCTTAGTTTTCGCTATTGGCGTGCGCTTTTGCGAAAACTAAGACCCCCACCCCAATTTTTCTTGTCTTTTTTCTTCGTCCAAACTAATGTGTGAGCGATGCGCCTCAACAAAGACGCGATATTCCGGCCATATTGATTCCTCTTTTTTTCTTTTTAGTAACTTGTACTTTTTTTTTCTATTTTGTTTTTGCTGGGTCTTAGTTTTCGCTATTGGCGTGCGTTTTCCCGAAAACTAAGACCTTCGATATTTCTTGTCGTTTTGTCTTAATCTAAGCTCACGTGTGTGTGATGCGTCTCAACGAAGACGCGATATTCCATGTTGATTCCTCTTTTTGTCGTTTTCGTGACTTTTATTTTTTTTTTTTTTCTCCATTTTTTACCTGGTCTTAGTTTTCGCTATTGGCGTGCGTTTTTCCGAAAGCTAAGACCTTCAATTTTTCTTGTCTTTTTGTCTTCATCCAAACTAATGTGTGAGCGATGCGCCTCAGCAAAGGCGCGATATTCTATGTTCATTCCTCTTTTTTCCTTTTCGTGACTTCTATTTTTTTATTTGTCTTTTGGCGGGTCTTAATTTTCGCCATTTGCGTGCGTTTTTTCGAAAGCTAAGACCTTCAATTTTTCTTGTCTTTTTGTCTTCAATTTACACTTACCCTCATTGTATTTTACTTTCAATCCTGGCCTTACTGTTACTGTTAACTTTATTTTTACTCTGAGGGAGCCCGATGTCTATAAGCCTCGTGGTTTCTTTTTAGGCTTCCTCGCCACTTTCATTTGCTTTGTGTAACTGTTTTGTTTTATCGTTATTTGCATTTTGTGGTAAAATAAATAAACATCCAAAACATCCAAACTAATGTGTGAGCGATGCGCCTCAGCAAAGACGCGATATTCCACGTTCATTCCTCTTTTTTCTTTTTCGTAACTTCTATTCTTTTTCTATTCTTTGCTGTCTTAGTTTTCGCTATACTGGCGTGCGTTTTTACGAAAACTCAGACCTCCGATTTTCCTTGTCCTCAGTTTGTCTTTATCCGAACGAATGCGTGTGCGATGCGCCTCAACAGTATATTCTATGTTCATTCCTCTCTTTTCTTTTCCTTTTCGAGCTTTGTTGTGTTCTTTATTATTTATTTTTTGCTGGAATGTTTGTGCGATAACCGTTTTCTTTCATTTTTTAAACCAAGGTCTTAATTTTCTTAGATCTTAGTTTATGCGCTTTATCAGAGACGCTATATTCTAACTTTGATGGATCTAGGAGCTATTTGCTTTTAACCTTATTACAGTCTCCACTGAAGACTGACAATAAGGAAGCGTTCCAATTTATTCATCCCTGGATTCGTGGCCGGAAGTGGCAAAACTGCTACGTGACAAAAACAGACTTTTGTGATACTCTACTTTTTCGCCCGTCGGAAAGTAAACTCCGTTGCGCGTCTGTAACGAGAAGCCTTTTCAAATCATCACCATGTATTTTAATATAAGCGAATATAACAAGAGATTCGCTCCTGGCACAAGTTGGTTTGCCGGTATGGTATAATAAATTAATTTTTTAATATAACATTTTGTCAAATTCGGTGACAGACCGATAACATCCAAACACTCAAAAACAATAACGCTATTCAGTGTTGTTCCTTGCCACGTAGTCAGAGTTTAGATTGCAAATTTTGTCAAGGAGACCGTCATGAGCTAAAAGTTACTTCGAAAATGTCAAATTTTGGCAGTTTCATCTGCCTTAGTTGCTAAGAAAAGATAGATCCTGAGATGATTCCATACCGCTGTTCGAATACAACAAACAATCGAAGTCACGAAAAAGAAAAAAGAGGAATGAACATGGAATATCGCGTCTTTGTTGAGGCGCATCGCTCACACATTAGTTTGGATGAAGACAAAAAGACAGGAAAAATTGGAGGTCTTAGTTTTCTGAAAAACGCACGCCAATAGCGAAAACTAAGACCAGCAAAAAAAAAAAAAATAATAAAAAATAAAAAAAAATGCAAGTCATGAAAAAGATAAAAAGTGGAATCAACATGGAATATCGCGTTTTTGTTGAGGCGCATCACACACACGTGAGCTTGGATGAAGACAAAAGACAAGAAAAATTGGGGGTCTTAGTTTTCGGAAAAGCGCACGCCAATAGCGAAAACTAAGACCCAGCACAGAATATAGAAAATTAGTATAAATCTATTAGCGTTCTATCACGAATGCCGTTCTCTGATTGGCTACGCTGCTCGCTATCTATTCAGTGATAGACAGTGAGTAATAATAATAATAATAATAATAATAATAATGACTTTATTGGCAACATCTCTACATGGTAGCTCTTCATTTACCAACTACTATTAGTATAGCGACTAGCGACTAGTAGATTTATACTAAAACAATTAGACTATTCTCTCTCGATTTCTATGCGTGATAGCTGATTCGGGCTGCGCCCTCATCTCAGCTATCACGCGATAGAAATCTCGAGCTCATAATCTAATTGTTAAATAGAATATAGTGTCTCTATTGCAAAAGCAAATATTCGTCTGATCAAGGTAATAGAGGAAAACAGTAGGTGTCTTCGAAAATAAAAAGAAAATACAGGGTCTCAGGTTTCCGGTCTTAGGTTTCGAGTCTTAGGTTTTAGGTCTTAAAGGAGCACTGTCACCGGGATTTTTGCTGTTTTTGGTTCAATTCTGCCAAAATTACTGCCTTTTACCTGTTATCGTGCAAAAAATGCTCCTACATAATCAGCAAGATGAATTCCAATGAAACTTAAGCAGGAAGAGCTAACGATGATAATTTTTTAGGTGATTTTTCAATGCACAGCTTGAAATTTTGAAAAAACTTGCCAGTTTTTTCAAATTTCAATCCATTTCCATCCTCGTCATCTTAGATGGAATACAGAAGCTTATAGTGTCAATGCAGTACTACAGTCTTTGGCAACAAAACTATACCATTATTTCAAGGTTTCCACTGATGCATTGGCAGTTTTAAGCTTTTTAAAGTGAAGGTACAATAGCGTGACAGTGCCCCTTTAACTTTCGGGGGTCTTAGGTTTCGCTAAAACCGGTATATTACATGTGTAGTGTTCTTACGGACTACCATCAAGGTCCGCAGTCCCCTAGTCGATCAATACCTTATTATTGGAAATTAACACTTTATGAATTTAGGTCGCGTTAAGTTTTCTTAATTAATGGCGCGTTAATTTCCACGACCTTAATTTCAATTATTTTCGCCTCAAATTCTTGATACACTCCACACAAGGCTCCATTTCCGCCGCTCAGTCGGGTCCCTAGAGGGGGTGAACGCAGGCTCATTTCCCGAAACAGCGGCTGGTAATCGAGCCAAACTCCAGATGTTCTTGACAACTATAACCTCCTTCGCAGGCGTTGTTTGTGCCGATCCTATTCTCCCTCTCCACCAACCGAGCCGAACCGAACAATCCATTCCAGGAACTGACCAATCACATCGTGGCTTTTAAGGGGGGACTAACTTAACTACAAAATGAGCTAACACTGTTGCTATGGAAAGTTCCCAACCCTCATATCTTGGAAACCCTAACTTGCACAGGCAAGCTGTCCGGCTATGTTTTTACAGTCAAAAAGGTTTACAAGATTTTCGAGTCACAACCATATTTGGTTAGTCACGTGACCAGAATAGAAAAAGGCCTAAAACTCGAGTGGCGTACACTTCTGGATATCGAAAATGGTGCCAGTGGTTAACGATCGCCAAGGTGCAAAACTCTACGTATCGATTTTTGGAAATTCGCGTTTTTGTGAGCTTTATGACGTCATTAGCACGCAAATTCATACCATTTCGTCATTATCATTGCAGTTATGTACGTTATCAACAATTGCTTACGTAGGTTTGTAAAGAGGGCTGGAATATCTCCGATTGGCAAAAAAAAATCGGAACTTCCTGTAATTTTCTCCAAGTTTTAGGGATTTTTCTCTCTAAAGCGCGGTTGGGGCCTGGGGCAAGTTACGCATGCGCAATAGCAATTTATAAAGTTTACATGTTCACCTCTTCGCACGTTTCACCAATATAGTGGCAAAAAACACCGAAAAACCGTGTTTTACAAATAAAATCCGTAAAAATCCCTTGGCAACAACGCCAAGTCTGTCGTTAAGTTAGTCCCCCTTAAATTTCGGTGGCTAAGTTCCCGTAGCATCCTTTGCGGCCGTTGTTTGTGTCGGTTCTACTCTCCCTCCTGACTGGATACTCAGACACAACGGGAATGGAATGTTCGGCTCGGTTATGCAAACGTTGGTGGGGAGGGAGAATAGCACCGACACAAACAACGGCCGCAAAGGAGGCTACGGAAACTTAGCCACTGAGACTATGACAACTAAGAATCAATAGGCTTTTTTCGCTCACTGTACAATACTTCAGATCAAGCTTTCACAAAGCTTACTCGTTTACAATATTTCTGCAAAAGGAAACACCATTCTTTTATCAGAGTGGAGATCCGCCGGTATCATGGACACTGAAAAGAACACTCGAAGTGGCCAGATTCCTTCGCTAAACCCTACGTTTAGGGACAATTCCACGGACGTTGTTTGCATTGCGGAGTTTTGCACTAAGTGTTTGAATAAATTTGTTGTTGTTGTTCTGACAGATTCTGTGTCTTTGTGTAAGTCGCTTTAATTTCCCTTATTTTGGAATTTTAGCACCACTTTCTCGTTAATTTCCTTTATTGGAAAGTAATTTTTCCTTCAATTCGCGTTAATTTAGGTCGCGTTAATTTCGAAAACGTTAAATAACAAGAGCATTAATTTCCTATAATAAGGTATGAATATTATAACTCCAAGAAGTGAAATGGACTGCCACCGCGGTCCGCAGCCCTTAGTAGCTAGATAAGAATTTAAAACAACGACCAGCTGAATGAAATATGTAAATTATAGACAGACGGTTGGACTGCGCTGGCAGCCTTTTGAGGTTTAATTTAAGTGGACGGGTATTCTGTAATCTAGCCCATTCAAGACAACATGCGGAAATTTTTAATTTCGGCGTCATCCTACCGTCGAAACAATAATTATGAGTGTAGTGCGCTTCCCATTACAATAATGATTTAGAGGAGAATGAAACTAAACTTTCGCCCTATAGGCTTCTGTTGTCACATTTCCCTGGGTACCAGAGGTTAATATTCTCCATTTGATGGAGAAAAATTATGCGGCGAAGCCTCGTCAAATAGGCGCGAGGCGCCGTCAAAGAAAAAAAAAATTATTATTATATATTATTTTGCTTCTCCGTTCGCTTTGCATTTAACGGGTTACCGCTACTCGCTAAGAAAAAAAAAACCTATGACACCCAGGATACTATCACATACTGTACTGTGCAATTCACACTGGAAATCACATGGACTATAAGTTACAATTTAGTCTTCAATCTATAGCTTGATATTTCAGTTTATCTCATCATGTAGTTGATCGCGACGTTTCGAACGCTTACTGTTGGTCTTTATCAGGTGTTAATGTCAGTTACAGTCTGCTTTAATAATGTTTTAAGTAGCTCCGTTCCGAGCCAGAGGTTCTTAGCAACCACAAAAATACCTCTGGATCCCGCTGAGATAGGGGGCAATTTGCCACCAATCTCAGCAGGATATCCAGCTACTCTGAACATTCCAATGTAATCGAATCGCTTCTGGCACTCGTTTCTGTTTGATATGGGGCGTCAATGTTCACGCTTATCTGTCATAATCCTTAAACGTAAACGTTTATTTATGGCGAGAGTTTAATTAAATTCTATCTTTAGACCTGATGCACTCGAAAAGTGACTGCGGGAACGGGAAAACGATACCCAATAGTTTGTTTTGGCTTTGATGAATTACTCTTGAGGTAGGCTCACCGGTTCCAGAAAATAGCACTAAATTACAACTAAAGACTCGAGTTTTCTTTGTTTCTCTTTCGCATGCAATATGGGAAAAACAATAGGGCTGTTTATACGAGAAAAAAATAAGCCGTGGCTTACTCTGGCCGCGGCTTACATAAGACGCCAAAGGAACCATTTTTACGAGTAAAAACACCAAGCTAGGCCAGGATAAGCCGCAGCTTGAGAAAGCCGTGAACGTAGATTTTGTACCATTTATACGGAGTGTTCGCGTCTTATGTGAGCCGTGGCCAGAGTAAGCCGCGGCTTATTTTCTCTTGTATAAACGGCCCTAATGTGTTTTGTTTTTGGAGGGAGATATATCTCTTTTGAACGCTAATTAAAATTCGCTCGTATTCCTAAATCAAACATGCTTGCAATACATGGTAATAGTGAACATATTTGCGAGTAATTTACACAAATCAGTCTGCAATTATTACCCTTCTTGAACACCGTGAAAGTAAATTAACGTCACTGAGCTAAAATAATTCGCTTCAATATGTGATATCGTTGCGTGCCCATGAACAGAGCTTTTACTATCCGTACGATTTCCCTAGGAACTGATCAAATTCTCGTTGAATAATTCCTCAATAATCTCGGCAAACGTCGAAGTGGAAGTTTCAGTATTCGACTTCCGAAACCGACCTTGGCAGGAAAAGGGGTATATATATAAATGAAAATTTTGCAGTTAATTTTATCTACAGAAATGTAATAAAATTTCGCCAAAACATTTATCAGTATACTTTTATTATATACCGAAGGAAAATTTCGCAGTTATTGTAATGTCATTAACGGCGAAAGGTTTTCCTCTAAATATATGTTGGGACCACAAATTTCGCAGTAAATGGAATCTCATTAGCGGCGAAGGGTTTCCTCTAAATATTTGTTGGAGCCACAAACTTCGCAGTAAATGGAATCTCATTAACGGCGAAGGGCTTCCTCTAAATATTTGTTGGGACCACAAATTTCGCAGTAAATGGAATCTCATTAACGGCGAAGGGTTTCCTCTAAATATATGTTGGAACCACGAACTTCGCAGTAAATGGTTTCTCATTAACGGCGAAGGGCTTCCTCTAAATATCTGTTGGGACCACAAATTTCGCAGTAAATAGAATGTCATTAACGGCGAAGGGTTTCTCCTAAATATATGTTGGGACCACAAATTTCGCAGTAAATGGAATCTCATTAACGGCGAAAGGTTTCCTCTAAATATATTTTGGGACCACAAATTTCGGAGTTAATGGTTTCTCATTAACGGCGAAAGGTTTCCTCTAAATATATGTTGGGACCACAAACTTCGCAGTTAATGGAATCTCATTAACGGCGAAAGGTTTCCTCTAAATATCTGTTGGGACCACAAATTTCGCAGGAAATAGAATCTCATTAACGGCGAAGGGTTTCCCCTAAATATATGTTGGGACCACAAATTTCGCAGTAAATGGAATCTCATTAACGGCGAAAGGTTTCCTCTAAATATATTTTGGGACCACAAATTTCGCAGTAAATGGTTTCTCATTAACGGCGAAGGGTTTCCTCTAAAGATATGTTGGGACCACAAATTTCGCAGTAAATGGAATCTCGTTAACGGCGAAAGGTTTCCCTCTAAAATATGTTGGGACCACAAATTACGCAGTTATTGAAATGCCATTAACGGCAAAACATTACCGTCACAATGTGTATTGCAATAATAAATTTCGAAGTTATTGATATCCCTTTAACGGCGAAACGTTTCCCTCCGGCTGTTTTCTGTAACCGGTTTTGTCGGGTGACAATGCCTATCCAATACCCACACCCATGCGTGCAGGATAAGACTAAGATCCTACGTAAAAAGTGCAGTGTTAAATTGTGGGAGTCATTGTCGGAGAGTTTCTTCGTTGCTTTTGCTACTCACTAGTACTTAGTTAAGAAATAAGAAAAAAGATGGTTAACAAATTAAAAGAACAAAAATTAAAAAAATAGTACTAAAAGCAACAGTACATATTTTTGCGCTCTAGATGATTTTTTCTGTCTCTGTCTCTGTCTCTCTCTGTTTTTATTTCACTTTTGAAGTTAATCAGCCGACGACATATTGCACGCTTGCGGTTTTATTTCGAGTGAGGAAATTGAAAGAAAGGTATTTGAGTAGAGCTCCTCTCATTGAGCTACATTCGAAGCTCCCGTAAGCGACCACCCAAAATGCCAAGCCCAGGTAGTCGCTTGCGAGAGCTTAGACCTAACCACCGATTAAACTGCAGAGCTTTCCATTATTTGATGGTACTGCTGAATATAATTTCGTCCGCCATGATTAAAGAAAGCACACTTTCTTTAGATCTAACTGCATGCGAAATATACCCTCTATTTTGTCATTGTGATTGACAACTTCGCCGTTAATGAAATTACACTAACTGCGAAATATAACCTCCATTCTATTTCAAGATCGACTTCTTTGCAGTGAATGAAATTACACTAATTGCGAGATACTCTTCCATTCTATAATTGTGATCGACTACTTCGCAATTAATGAAATTATACTAACTGCGAAATATACCCGACAACTTCGCCGTTCACGAAATTGTACTAACTGCGAAATATTCCCTCTATTCTATTATTGAGATCGACAACTTCGCCGTTAATGAAATTACACTAACTGCGAAATATACCCTCTATTCTATTATTGAGATCGACAACTTCGCCGTTAATGAAATTACACTAACTGCGAAATATACCCTCTATTCTATTATTGAGATTGACAACTTCGCCGTTAATGAAATTACACTAACTGCGAAATATACCCTCTATTCTATTATTGTGATTGACAACTTCGCCGTTAATGAAATTACACTAACTGCGAAATATACCCTCTATTCTATTATTGTGATTGACTACTTCGCCGTTAATGAAATTACACTAACTGCGAAATATACCCTCTATTCTATTATTGAGATTGACAACTTCGCCGTTAATGAAATTACACTAACTGCGAAATATACCCTCTATTCTATTATTGAGGTTGACTACTTCGCCGTTAATGAAATTACACTAACTGCGAAATATACCCTCTATTCTATTATTGAGGTTGACTACTTCGCCGTTAATGAAATTACACTAACTGCGAAATATACCCTCTATTCTATTATTGAGATTGACAACTTCGCCGTTAATGAAATTACACTAAGGGCCTGTTCGCACTACGCGAAATTTTGTTTGATTTACCAAAAAATCTGTCAACGCGAAGCCATTTCTAGTGCGAACGATTTTTTGCACCCACCAAAATTTTTGCAAGCGCAACGAAACTTCAAAGATTCCGTCGACTAGCTTTGGAGGTTGTAAAAATTTTGTCAGGCGAGAAAATCCTTTGTTCGTTGACATCCATCCGTCACTGGGTCATCAAATTGATGACGGACTCCTTCAGTGTGGGTTTTGCGGTTGCCTTGCATTACAGCCATCTGTCACTAAAAAAAATTCCGCATCTTCATGTGCGAACAGGATTACGAAAACAAAAATTTGATGATTACAAAATTTTCACTTTTTTTGCAAACGCCAAACTCAAATTTTCGTCTTAGTGCGAACAGGGCCTAACTGCGAAATATACCCTCTATTCTATTATTGAGGTTGACTACTTCGCCGTTAATGAAATTACACTAACTGCGAAATATACCCTCTATTCTATTATTGAGATTGACAACTTCGCCGTTAATGAAATTACACTAACTGCGAAATATACCCTCTATTCTATTATTGAGATTGACACTTTCGCCGTTAATGAAATTACACTAACTGCGAAATATACCCTCTATTCTATTATTGAGATTGACAACTTCGCTGTTAATGAAATTACACTAACTGCGAAATCTTCTCTCTGTATAAGATGTTGATTGACTACTTCGCCGTTATTGAAATGTCAATAACTGCGAAATAATCTCTCTGTATAATGTATTGATTGACTACTTCGCCGGTAATGAAATTTCAATCTCTGCGAAATATTCTGTCTGTATACTATATTGAGTGCCTTTTTTGCGAAATTTTAGTGCTATCTATAGAGTAGATTAATTGCAAATTTTGCATTTGTCAAAGTACCGCAGGAAAAGCGACAACGGCGACGGTATCGAAATCATCATTTCAAAATATAACTTCTCCTTTTTCTAATTATTTCCCAATTGTTTAAATTTGTAACTTGGAAAATGCTGGCGAACTGTCCAAGGACTAAATTACTCTGAAGGGCATTAAAGTAAGGAAAACGTTCTCGAAAAATACAGTCATCCGAACGCGTTATTGTTCTGCAAAGAAATGTACCAAAGGTAAAACGTTTTGGTCATTAAACCTGCTTACAACATTTGCCTAGATTTTTATCTGCACTTTAAAAAATGTTCATGTTATATATCCCAGATGCACTCAGGCATACAGTGATGCCAGGACCTCAACCTGGATGAACCAGAAAAGATATAGAACATTTGCCTAAATTTGTATCTGCATTTCAAAAAGAACCTGTTATGTTAAATATCTCAGAAGCGCTCAGGCATACAGTGATGCCAGGACTTCAACCTGGATGAAACCGGAAAAGATAGAACATTTGCCTAGATTTTTATCTACGTTTCAAAATACTGTTCATGTTATATATCCCAGAAGCACTCAGGCATACAGTGATGCCATGGACCTCAACCTGGGTGAACCAGAAAAGATATAGAACATTTGCCTAGATTTTTATCTACGTTTCAAAAAACTGTTCATGTTATATATCCCAGAAGCACTCAGGCATACAGTGATGCCATGGACCTTAACCTGGATGAACCAGAAAGATATAGAACATTTGCCTGTTATCTTCATTCAAAAAACTGTTCATGTTATATATCCCAGAAGCACTCAGGCATACAGTGATGCCATGGACCTCAACCTGGGTGAACCAGAAAAGATATAGAACATTTGCCTAGATTTTTATCTACGTTTCAAAAAACTGTTCATGTTATATATCCCAGAAGCACTCAGGCATACAGTGATGCCATGGACCTTAACCTGGATGAACCAGAAAGATATAGAACATTTGCCTGTTATCTGCATTCAAAAAACTGTTCATGTTATATATCCCAGAAGCACTCAGACATACAGTGATGCCATGGACCTCAACCTGGGTGAACCAGAAAAGATAGAACATTTGCCTAGATTTTTATCTACGTTTCAAAATACTGTTCATGTTATATATCCCAGAAGCACTCAGGCATACAGTGATGCCATGGACCTCAACCTGGGTGAACCAGAAAAGATATAGAACATTTGCCTAGATTTTTATCTACGTTTCAAAATACTGTTCATGTTATATATCCCAGAAGCACTCAGGCATACAGTGATGCCATGGACCTCAACCTGGATGAACCAGAAAGATATAGAACATTTGCCTGTTATCTGCATTAAAAAAACTGTTCATGTTGTATATCCCAGAAGCACTCAGACATACAGTGATGCCATGGACCTCAACCTGGGTGAACCAGAAAAGATAGAACATTTGCCTAGATTTTTATCTACGTTTCAAAAAACTGTTCATGTTATATATCCCAGATGCACTCAGGCATACAGTAATGCCATGGACCTCAACCTGGGTGAACCAGAAAAGATAGAACATTTGCCTAGATTTTTATCTACGTTTCAAAAAACTGTTCATGTTATATATCCCAGATGCACTCAGGCATACAGTGATGCCATGGACCTCAACCTGGGTGAACCAGAAAAGATAGAACATTTGCCTAGATTTTTATCTACGTTTCAAAAAACTGTTCATGTTATATATCCCAGATGCACTCAGGCATACAGTGATGCCATGGACCTCAACCTAGATGAACCAGAAAAGATAGAACATTTGCCTAGATTTTTATCTACGTTTCAAAAAACTGTTCATGTTATATATCCCAGATGCACTCAGGCATACAGTGATGCCATGGACCTCAACCTGGGTGAACCAGAAAAGATAGAACATTTGCCTGTTATCTGCATTAAAAAAATCTGTTCATGTTATATATCCCAGAAGCACTCAGGCATACAGTGATGCCATGGACCTCAACGTGGGTGAACCAGAAAAGATATAGAACATTTGCCTGTTATCTGCATTAAAAAAAAAACTGTTCATGTTATATATCCCAGAAGCACTCAGGCATACAGTGATGCCATGGACCTCAACCTGGGTGAACCAGAAAAGATATAGAACATTTGCCTAGATTTTTATCTACGTTTCAAAAAACTGTTCATGTTATATATCCCAGAAGCACTCAGGCATACAGTGATGCCATGGACCTCAACCTGGGTGAACCAGAAAAGATATAGAACATTTGCCTAGATTTTTATCTACGTTTCAAAAAACTGTTCATGTTATATATCCCAGAAGCACTCAGGCATACAGTGATGCCATGGACCTCAACCTGGGTGAACCAGAAAAGATAGAACATTTGCCTAGATTTTTATCTACGTTTCAAAAAACTGTTCATGTTATATATCCCAGATGCACTCAGGCATACAGTGATGCCATGGACCTCAACCTGGATGAACCAGAAAGATATAGAACATTTGCCTGTTATCTGCATTAAAAAAACTGTTCATGTTATATATCCCAGAAGCACTCAGACATACAGTGATGCCATGGACCTCAACCTGGGTGAACCAGAAAAGATAGAACATTTGCCTAGATTTTTATCTACGTTTCAAAAAACTGTTCATGTTATATATCCCAGATGCACTCAGGCATACAGTGATGCCATGGACCTCAACCTGGATGAACCAGAAAGATATAGAACATTTGCCTGTTATCTGCATTAAAAAAAATCTGTTCATGTTATATATCCCAGAAGCACTCAGGCATACGGTAATGCCATAGATCTCAACCTGGGTGAACCAGAAAAGATAGAACATTTGCCTAGATTTTTATCTACGTTTCAAAAAACTGTTCATGTTATATATCCCAGATGCACTCAGGCATACAGTGATGCCATGGACCTCAACCTGGGTGAACCAGAAAAGATAGAACATTTGCCTAGATTTTTATCTACGTTTCAAAAAACTGTTCATGTTATATATCCCAGATGCACTCAGGCATACAGTGATGCCATGGACCTCAACCTGGATGAACCAGAAAAGATAGAACATTTGCCTAGATTTTTATCTACGTTTCAAAAAACTGTTCATGTTATATATCCCAGATGCACTCAGGCATACAGTGATGCCATGGACCTCAACCTGGGTGAACCAGAAAAGATAGAACATTTGCCTGTTATCTGCATTAAAAAAATCTGTTCATGTTATATATCCCAGAAGCACTCAGGCATACAGTGATGCCATGGACCTCAACGTGGGTGAACCAGAAAAGATAGAACATTTGCCTAGATTTTTATCTACGTTTCAAAAAACCGTTCATGTTATATATC
This sequence comes from Pachyseris speciosa, assembly GCA_016490735.1. NCBI lineage: Eukaryota > Metazoa > Cnidaria > Anthozoa > Scleractinia > Pachyseridae > Pachyseris > Pachyseris speciosa. Next base: position 365,429 of record JAEMWC010000687.1, read on the forward strand.
CCAGATGCACTCAGGCATACAGTGATGCCATGGACCTCAACCTGGATGAACCAGAGAGATATAGAACATTTGCCTGTTATCTGCATTAAAAAAAACTGTTCATGTTATATATCCCAGAAGCACTCAGGCATACAGTGATGCCATGGACCTCAACCTGGGTGAACCAGAAAAGATATAGAACATTTGCCTAGATTTTTATCTACGTTTCAAAAAACTGTTCATGTTATATATCCCAGAAGCACTCAGGCATACAGTGATGCCATGGACCTCAACCTGGATGAACCAGAAAGATATAGAACATTTGCCTGGATTTTTATCTGCATTAAAAAAACTTTCATGTTATATATCCCAGAAGCACTCAGGCATACAGTGATGCCTGGACCTCAACCTGAATGAAACAGAAAAAGTATAGAACATTTGCCTAAATTTTTATCTGCTAGTTACATATGCTTAATCACTTGAATATTTTACTATTGCTAATTTCCACGCACAAACAAACACAGAGTCCTAACCTCCTTTGTAGTTTGAAAAGGCTTTCAGAAGTTGTTTCTGGACGATAATATATTCTCCAACGATAATTTTCAATTTTCAAACTGCCACTATTTTAATCACCACCATAAGTGGAAGAAATAGTCGCCAGATAAAATATTTTGTGCTTTGACAGAGAGCAGCTATGTAAAAGATATAAGTATCCATATCCAGTTATAAAGACAAAATAAGGAGCCGCCCACTTCCGCGCCCCCTCACCAGCCCGATCTTCATTATCGTGTATCGATGACGAGTGCGCAAGTATTTCGCGGCTTCATATTTAATTTGCCGCCAGAATATAATTAATGTGCCGCCGGAATATACATGAACTTTGCTACATATACATAAATACGCTTGAACAGAAAGATTACGCTCAACAATGGTCCGAAACCAAAGGAATTCCAACTCAATCAAATCTTACAGAAAATTTACATTAGAATGTAATCCCAGGGATAATGTCAAGGGCGATTCCTACCAAACGTACCAATGTAACAAAATCGAAAGTTACGTCGATCTTACCTCTTACGTTCGTATTTCCGCTTTTAAAATTGTCTGAAGGAGATTTACTTCGGCTTAAAATATAGTTACAACTTACCAAAGTCCTTGCACGTCAATGAAATCACCCGATAAAACAGAATTTCAGCCTGAGAAGGCGTCACTCTCTGTAATTTCTGTCCATCACATACCGAGATATGCCGATTATCCCCTCGAAAATCTCAACGAATCGCTAAAGCATAACATTTGACAAAACTAGCGTTTTATCGTACAAGTAAAACCATAAAATGCCATAAGAACAACGCGTAAGCGTGCCGCGTGCCGGTAAATTAAATTCTGCCGCTGAAGCTCTAAAACAATACAGTAACTTCTTTCAAGGTGTGCTAAGATGCTCCTGCAGTGAAACCACTAATGGAGTACGTTGACGGCTCTAATGCAGACCTATAACGTCACTCCTTCGCAACCAGACTTGGGATATTTTTTAACTTCCGGTTATCTCTGGCTCGTTATGAATGCATTCCGATCTCCCGGCCGCATTCAGTTCGTAAGTTCGCTGTTCCTCCAGAGGCTTAGTAAGCCCTACTAGCACTACTTGTGGATTAAATGTGAACAAACATTATAGAAATCAAAGTGTTTAGTTAATCCGGCGTAGTCACTACATTATCGGGCTTCGAGCTGACCCCAATTAGCCCGCACCATACGGCGTTATGCTTCACCTATAGTCAGTCCGCATACGTTTTACGCACCACTTAACCATCTTGTCATTCGCGCGACTACACTTCGAACAATTCGTTCTGTGTTATCCAAGATTTTAAGGGCACAAGAATTTGCTGATAAATGGGTCAATTTGCCTCCATGAAAGTCGAATTTTCGCTAAAGAGCCAATGTGGGACAAGAAAAAGACGAGTGTTCCATATACTGAGAGAAATTTGCGCTTATCATGTATGAAGTATCTCGCTCGTTGTGGCCTTCATCGACGCAACTTGCATAACCCGATAAACCGTACATTGTCCCCACTTAAAGCTTTTAGAAGCATATAAATGCGAAACAAACAAACAAACAAACAAACAAACAAAAAACAAACAAGCAAACAAAACAAAGAAGCAAATGGAAAACGCTTAAAATTTTAATGTGATTCCGGTGGAATAAAGACCTTAAGTACACGTTCATTTGAACGACTGGCTCTGCTTTTTGAGGGTTTATAACATTTGCCACAATTGATTATTGACCAAATACTGGATTAAAATCAACAGCAGTCTAATAATTTACAGAAAACGTCATGAAAATCTGAGTTTTCCAGTGACATGAAATGATAGTTTTTTTTTTTGCAGTTTTCTTTAGAAGAATAGAGAGAGGTCAGTCAGTAAATAATCGTATTCATATTAGTTTGCTTTTCCGTTACGCTAGTTTCGTAATGAATGTCATACTTCATAATTATCTTAAGGTGGAAACCTAAGCAAACAAAACATGCTAGAGGCCCATTATGCTAAACGTCCCCACGGTGTTAGTGCTATAACCAAGTCCCCACGTTTCAAAAGATGTGTAACTTTTGGTCCCCACTGCGCGTGTAAATAATGTCCCCACACCGCAAACGTGGACTTTTCCAAAATTTTTGGAGTGCATAGCATACGCTAAAGAAGTCAATCCAAACGCTACATATATTATTTGAAAATATATCCAGGAACACCAAGTCCCCGTTACGCAGGTGTGTAAACCAAGTCCCCACTTTTCGGCGATGGTGCGTATGTATGTGTGTGTGTGTGTGTGTGTGTGTGTGTGTGTGTGTGTGTGTGTGTGTGTGTGTGTGTGTGTGTGTGTGTGGTGTGTGTATATATGTATGTATGTTTGTGAATCATAATTCAGATTATAGTGTGATTTTTTGTCACGATCCCTTGTCACAATCGCCATCGATGTGTCATCACACATGAAGTTGATGCGTACAAGGACAGATTCCCCACGATTTGACAGTACTTTAAGAAATTAAGGTTAATGTTAAGTCTTGCAACGCGCAGATAGATGAATCACTGCTTCGAAATATGTCACTATCAACAGAATGTGCCGCAGCATTACTATCTTTTAGATACGCTAGTCACAATTGGTGTTTACGTTCCAGCACAGCGGTTTAAAGGGATATTTTTCTTCGAAATTGCCTGAAGGATGAATGTTTTCGAAGTCAAAAATAACTGATACAGCGAACAGCTCACTGTTGTGTATGTGGATTGGTTCCCTCGTGTCACGTGATTTTACCATGTGCTTTTAGGTCGAGCAGTGTGTTATAAGTATCCGCCATTAAACGAAGTCAGTTGTGTTTATTGGTATTTAGTCGGTGGTTTATCTCCCCAAACACCACAAAGTTGGCGACGAGGATGTTACTTCGTGTTTAGAGTTAATCCTAAACTACAATGGGGGAAAATTCGACTGGTGAAGCCGCCGAAGTCGAAGCAGGAGCGAGTAATCCAGTTCCAGCGATGGCTAGTTATTTCGGTCGCATTGAGGCTTTCAATCCAAAAGAAGAAGAGTGGTTGACTTACATAGAACGTTTGGAAATGTTTTTCGTCGTAAACAATGTACACGGCACGAAAAATGGGATTTGTTACACATTTGATCTCGGTCAAAGGCGAGTTCAAATGTACTAATAACTTTGACTTCGTCTTTGACGCGCGTCAAAGGTAAATCAAACGTGTATCAACTTTGTCTTCACCTTTGACGCTCGTCAAAGGTTAAGTCAAAGGTGGCTATTGCTTTGACTGTACCTTTGGCGCGCTTCAAAGACGAAGGCAAATATTTAACCCTATTTGCTATACCTTTGACGTGTCAAAGGCGAGGTCAAACATGCTATAATCTTTGGCTTCACGTTTGACGTCCTTCAAAGGCGAGGTCAAACATGCTAACATCTTTGACTTCACATTTGCCGTCCGTCAAAGGTGACGTCAAAAAGGCGAGGCCAAACATGGTTTCTTCATTCACTTTTAACCAAAGTGAGGTTAACCTTAATTTCGTCGTTGCCGAGGGGAGATGTCGAGTATAGATTTACAAAATTTTGAAACTAATTCCCTGGGAATTGAGGTAAACTTTCTATACTTCATCGAGTGGTAATGCCGCAAGGGCATTTCAGAAAGGAGATTCATTTTTACTATCGAGTATACCAAATGATTCAATTAGACACAAATGGCACAGGGTCCTTTGTAAACGGTGATCTGTCAGTAAATTAGCAATCATGGTGAAAGTCCATCAGCTCCCGCATATCAATGATAACTTTCAGTTAACTCAATGCCCAAACTCTCCCCTACCTTTAATGTCTGTTTTTTCTTTCGTTTTGTTATTGTGAAAGAAGCCCGTCCCTCGACGTGATAATTAGCACTCTGTTTTAGACAAACCACTGTATTCGGAGATAACAAGTGTACAAGTTTCTGCTGCGGCTGATGCTATGGCAGTACTACACATACAACTATTTTAGCATCGACTCACTTATATATATAATTAACTGACGCCGATAGGCGCACAAGGCCGCACTTTTTTACTCAACAAGCAACAAACTCGGGTCTCTTCGGGAAGATTGGAAACCCTGGGAACGAGGTTGAGGTAAAACGATTAAAGCAGCAAAATTCGTATTAAAAATAAGGATAACACCCTTAAATGTAAGAAACTTCGTGTATTCAATACTCATTTAAAAACACACCTTACACGAAAACCATTTACAATGCAATTCAAACGCATGCCGAGAATGGTCGTCTACCATGGGTTCCATGCATGAAGTCATAAACTTTTAAAGAAAACAGAATATCTATCCCGAATATCAATAATAATGGGATACGTCAAGCATACCGATGCTGTCTAACCAAAATTCCACTTCGTCTTATCGTTCATATCATATGCTTTGCACAATGACAGCGTTTCTTCAATAAGGGCCAATGCGAAGAGGTTCTGGTGCACGGGAGAATATAATTGGTCCCGGCCCCTAACTTTCCTTTAGCAGTTCGTTCCACTTCCCAAAACTTTACACTACACTAGGCATTACGCTAACTTTATTGCTAACTGTGAAAATAGTTTACTAACTAACCGCTTTAAAGTTTATGCGGAGTGCGAGATGTTGCTAAGTTTTTAATGTTTTAAAAATGCGAGTTCGTTCAAACATTTCTTATAACATAACTAGAGCAAAGCGCGCGTTCTGATTGGTTAATTTAGCATCTACTATTTGCCCATGGGTGTATGCTGCTGACGCACTCAATAACTAAGGCTGTGTTCAGACTTGGTGCCCGAGAACGATTCTTGATGGGCACTAATGTGAACACACTTTTTTTCAAGCACCCACGCCAGAATTCGGGCGCGGTGCCCGTGCCCGAGTACAAGGTCTCGACTCGGGCGGGCACTGAACTGGGCACTTATTCCGTCTGCGCACACGTTTTTAGTTAGTTCCCTTGCACTTTACCCAGAAACCACTGCTTTGCGTACCCACAATTCCTTGGTATGCTTAAATGCAGTGGGCACGGGCTTAGTTTGTTGAATGTGAACATATCAACTTATCGGGTACCCAGTGTCTGAACACAGCACCATTTTGTGCCGGTGCCCGGGCACTAGTGCTTGGCATCAAGCGTGAACACGGCCTAAAGCAAAATAATAATAATAATAATAATAATAATAATAATTACGTACTTGATATAGCGCTTTTTAACATAAACATGATCAAGAGCGCTTTACATGAATTCAAAAATATATATGTACATACTAAAGAAATATCAGCTAAACCTAATACGAAAGACACACAACTGACCACTGCTAAAAATTACTTGTAAGCTAAATTAAAAAGATGTGTCTTGAGTTTTTCCTTAAAGATGCTAAGTGAAGTTATTTCCCGAATGTTTGCTGGAAGGCTGTTCCACAGTGTAGGGGCAGCAGCATAGAAAGAACGAGCTCCCAATGTAGAGAGCATACGTCCCTTCGGACAGTCCAAAAATAAAGAAGAATTAGATCTAAGCGAATAGACAGAACACGACTTTATAGACACTAAGTTACTAATATAGCTGGGCGACATGTTATAAATAGCCTTAAATGTAAGAATTAAAATTTTAAAATAGATGCGGCAAAACACAGGTAGCCAGTGAAGGTTATATAAAGCTGGTGTGATATGATCATACTTTTTAGTGTTCGTTATTAATCTGGCTGCAGCGTTCTGTACTCGTTGAAGTTTACTTATCTGATATTTGGGAAGGCCATAAAGTAGGCTATTACAATAATCGAGTCTGGACGTAACGAAAGCATGAACTAATGATTTAAGTGATTCCTGTGAAAGGTATTTAGAAATTCTACGAATATTATGAATATGGTAAAAAGCGGTGTTACAAACTTGATTTATGTGAGAATCCATACTCATCGAATTGTCAAATATCGTTCCCAAATTCCTAACGTTAACCGAAGGAATCAATCGTGTGGTCACTTACATGAATTGAATAATTGAATAATTGCGCGATGAAGTAAAGCAGACCTGCATAAAACTTGCTGAGAAATACTTGTCGGAAACAGCGAAACGATTCTACTCCTCGTTAACAGGTACATCTCAAGACAATGATGACGACGATTAGCCCGTTTTGAGTCCTTCCTGTAAAACGCACCTTATAGCAGTTTATCATGAATTTACTTGTTAGCGTGGCCTTGATCCATGGAATAAAATAGGTGTATATCAAGTTGAGTATTGTTTCATCATTAGAAACTTTTCAGACTTTTTTAGACTGACAGAACACTGTGAATAGTTGAGTAACTAGTAGACTTCTCTCTTTTCACATTCTTCAACGCTTGTCTGCAGTAACTACCTTAGTAATTAATATTCGAAATTACTTTATATCGCTAATTTACGATACAGGTGAAAGACGTTACACTAATATTAATTAGCGTGTATCAATATGTAGATCAATTTAAGGATAACTAAGCACGATTAGGGAAATAGGCTCCTGAGATCGTGCTAAATTAGTTCAAATCCAAACTTAATGATTTTTGCTGTTCGTGAAAACCTTCCTTGCATACAAGCCTTGATCAGCAATCTGAGAATACACTGACCGAAAAATACACATCTTTGCGTTAATCACTATTAAATCATCCACATACCGTAAAAGCTCTATTAACCACCACCACCCCCCCCCCCCTCCCCGGAGGGCCCATTTAATTTCAGGCCTCATTAACAGGGGGCTTACTAGAGAGGGTGGTTGTACATAACTCAAACAACTGCAGTGAAACTTTAGTATTTAATACAGATCAGGAAACAGTGTTATGTGTTTGAGTGTATATTTGTTTAAATGCAAACCAACTGGGCCGCATGAAGTGGATTTCGTAAGAGAGAATAGGAGGGGCTAATTACAAAATGTCATGTTCCAAAGGGGGGAGGGATGGGGACTTATTAGAGAGGGGGCTTAATAGAGACGGGGGGCTTAATAGAGCTTTTACGGTATGATAGCCATGCATATTTTGAAGAGTGTGATACTTTTCATTCATGAGCCGTTCATAATTGAAACTAAATCAACAGAAAAAACTTAAATTCAACTAGTACTCGGTATGGTTTGACTATCTGCATGATATTCCCAATTGGTATCGTTATAGTTCCAAAGGAACTCTACCTTTTCGGGAATGTCATGCAAAGCAACTAGAAACACTCTGGGTCTAGTGGAGTTCTTCATTGCCAGATAAGGTTTGAGGTTTGGGTGGTTCCTTGAATGGTTAATTGTGGCACCCCAAGGCAGCTCTTCTTGGGAACCCCCATAAAAAGGATCGATCCTGAAAAAAGAATATATTGAGATCAAAATGAGATATCATCAATGCATAGTAATTAAGCTCGCGCAGGACACTTGATCTCATTCCTTATGTATTAATTAAAGACATGCTTGAACTGTGCGACTGATTCCAACGATGCACGGAATATTCCGAAGAGTTTTTACACTCTAAATTTATTTTAAATTAATTCAATACATTGTGTACTCGACGTATTGCTTAGTGTATGTGTGACTGAACACTTTAGCGGACTCGTTTGATCTTCGGAGACGGAAAATACTGCAATTTTGTGTTCGAGTTTTCATCATGGATATAGAACTTCAGTAACTGATACACCAGGCAGATAAACTTAGTATGCTATACTGTGAGGTGACAGAAGCAAAATTGCGAAAACAAACTTCACAATTTAAAGAAGAAGAGACGCTTCAAAGTCTAAGTTTCACAGTTTGACTCCTATGGAACAGATGGAAGCCAATAACTTTTAACGAGTCTTGAAAATGAGACATCTGTTTCTCTCACATCACAGACGAGGTTATCCTTTATCACAACGTAATTGCTGCGTTTCTCGATCAGAAAACTCGGACACAAACATTGCTTTTTGCCGCTTCTAACATTAGCAACTAAAATATCACCGTAGATGGTGATCCGCCTATGAAACGACAATTATGATGTAATTCCATCATCCACCAAGATTCAGAAGAATCGGGATTTGAAGCTTGAAAATGAAACATTTCCCCCCAAAATTTGGCTCATGAAAGTGTCCTGCGCGACCTTAAGGGCAAATACACCGGTGGTGTTGTAAAAGCAGCACATACAACAAATGACTTTATCTCTCTCCCGGTAGAAATTAAAGTCACTTCTGTTGTGGTTTACATATCCTACAATGTGTACATTTCATTAACATTCACATTTGTAAAGTAAGTGTGAATAGAAATAATTGAAGCGGGCCGAATGAAATAAAAAATAAATGTTTTCTTAACTGAGGCTGCTTTGATGTGAAAGATAAGAGAATGCAACCTTGACTGGTTATACGGAGTTGTAATGTGCCCTATCCTAGGCGATCAGTTATTTGCCCAGGAGATTAAAAACGTCGATAAAAGCGCGATAATGACGCGATTTCTTTTTTTTCAAGAAATGCACGGGGCCGCACAAAAGAAGCAAATAAGGCAAACGCAAACAAGAAAACACAAAAACTGCTCTGCCTTCGCCGCGGCTGAAACTTCTAAATTCGTCGTTTAATCTCGCCGGTCAAATGGTAAATAGAAAGTATGTGCACTATCAAACACTCGTTTCTTCTAAACTCTCAATATGTGTCAAAACGAATTCGTAACACCTTTAAAAAAAATGAAACTTGGGACCCTTTTTGGGACATCTTCTGCCGGGATATTCCAGAATCAGAATACCTGGAAAAATTAGGCATGACCGTCTTGTAAAATATTACACAGAATGAAATGTTTTTAGTGTGGCTTTTGAGTGTTTTTCATTGGGGTACAATAGATAAGACATAGATGTCATCATGCATTCCTTTTTCACAATACACAGAATGTGTCCCACAGTACTTACGCAATTTGTTGACCCCTGCTTTCTAAAGTCATGAGGGTGCAGGTTTTTCCCTCCCTCTCATATATTTCTTCTCTTGCTGCAGCTTGTTCCCTTGTTATGACTTCTCCAGTATACTCAACAACGACCTCTCCCCTTTCTATATCTCGACTTGCAAAAGCGCAAGCACCTGCCGCCCTAGGGTCACTGCGCACATTATGAATCTGCGAAAATGCAAACAAGCAGTGAAATATTCTGATCCCTGTTCATGCCTGTTGATTTTATGCCAGTGTGTCTAGTTAACTCCGAAACTACTTTCAAAGAACTAGCCGCTAGCTCGAAAACCTCGCTGTTATCGAGCTACTAGGGATTTCCTTCTTCATAACGTATAATTAGTTTAAAATGTGATTGTGAAAAACTACTAATACAACATTTGACAGTGATGGGGATAAAACTAACCTCGATAGGAGGAACTGGTGGAGGATCAAGTTTCATAGCCCTCTCGATATTTTCCAGAAACCGAGGGCCACCAAATTCGCGCGCTTCAGCCTAATTCCCGAGTACCCTCTCTTGCCAGCTATCAGGCATTGCTCCAAAGGCCATCCGTGCAAGTGGCCATAAGCCAAAAGGGCTTTTTTCAGTTGCTGTCGACGAAGGTAAAAGTTTACACCCAAGTAAATCAGTCAATCTCTTAGTTATTATACTCTACAAAAATATTACGTCCATTCAATGTCTAAATCATTGAAATGCATGAAACACCAGGGACCGCGGAGGGGGAAGGACTAGCAGAGCTATCGTACTACCACAACTTTGTTTTTCGTGAATTGATTTTTAGGGCTCTAGCAATAACATCAAAACTGTATGAATTTTACCACATGAACGTGGCCAGATGTTTTAGCCCTACCACTCTAAAATAATCTCCGCGGTCCTTGAGCACTGGTTAATGCTTACACGGTGAAAGCTGCTTCGCTTCATTAAGAATCTTGTTTGGCCATTCTCACTGTCTCCGTCAGTCCACACGGATAGGGAGGTTTTATGGGCCTCAAAAAGCTCTTCAGTTGACACGAAGTTCCCTGGTGCCTTCTCAACACAGGAAGAAATGAACTTTTGCATTAGGGGACACTTCGCCCCCCTCTTGTGTCTCAGAATGATTCTTCTCACGTTAACAAACGACATTTTTGTTGCTTATCGCAGTTGCTTCAACTCGAAAAGTGAAAAAAAAGCCGATTGAAATTTTTCTTATCACGAGGGTAAAGCACCGTGACAATTTTTGGTCAGCTGTTTGCTTTTAATACGTTTCTCGCCTCTATACCGTGAGACTGCTAAATTGACTTAATTCACAGCCACAGTGGTTATTTCAGGCAAGTAAATTTTGAGGATGTTAAGATTATCTTGAAAGGGCCTGGCAATAGAAGAGAGACCCTGTTTTTCTATGCCGAATAAAATGAAACCTTTTACTTTTGCAGCTGCACAAAATTTCACACGCTGTACCAGTTGCGCCGACCTCGATTTATCGGAATTTTAATAATTCTTTCATTGCACCTGGCGTCACGGCGGCCATGCATGTTGGTGGAAGAACAATAGAGAAAAAGTCTTTTGGGAATTTGACTCTATTATTATACAAACCCTGAGCTACATTTTTCTATTGTTTTGGCACCAACATGGCCGTGAGAAATCTCACGTGAGAGAGAGAATTTTATAAAACAGCTCTCACACCTTTTTAGATTAAAATTTAGCATGTCTTGTCAGTATAATCGCACGCAAATAGAGCCATTTTTTGCTTTTGTATGTCGCTGCCACCTTCTAAATCATTCCAACTAACATTAAAGGCCTCACCTACGCTTTTGTTTGTGTGTTTATTTTTTCGACAGGGAAATCATCGGAGCATTCGTCGAGGAGGGAGAGAACACTCGCTTTTAGCTTTTTCGCTTTTTTTGTGTGCTATACAACAGAGCAAATGTGGAGCAAAACTCGGTAAAAACTATTTTATTCGGTGTCTTTAGACTGTGTCTCAGTAAATATAATACGATTCTTCTCGTTGCGCGGCCGGAAGCGGTATGTTAAATGTTAAATTTTAAAACACATTCTTAGTATAAATTTTTTAGTGGTCATGATTGAAATTTATGTAACTCTTGTAGGTTTTATAATTTTTAATTATTTTGTAAACCCAGTCCCAATAAGGTTTTTTGTAATTTTCCGATCTTTGTAAACACGTTGTAATTCATTTTTAATGCGAGAATGTGTCGATTAAACATCTTTAGATTTATCATAGGACGTCCCATACTTCCGTTCGCCAACCGTCCGCCTGGATTTCCGGTAAAGTGAACAACTTGACGAAGGGCTTACAGAACTGTACTGATACAAATATTTGAAGACATATTTTGTTATTTGTACTGCTACATTTGCTGTGTGGATGAAGAGTGTCATTGGTGTAAACATTTTGTTATTCCAGAGAAAAGTGAGTAAGACTTAAGCTTAAGTTTATCGGTAGTAAGTTATTGATGAAGCGTGTGTATCTCAGGCGACTACTTCAGTTAAAATCGGCTTTGTTCATTTGAATCGATAAAACTTTAGGTGACTTGTAACTGTAGTTTTCAGTGTTTACCGCTCCGACACTTTGCGACACAGTTGGCTACTCAGTTGGCTACTACTGAATGGCCTGGCTCATTCAGAGCTGCGTGCAGATTTGTTGAATTGTTGATTAATGGCGAATTTCATAGGCCCGCGAATTTGCAGGATGTAGATTTTCTGAACATGGAGATCCATATCAGTTAACGTGCTTTTATTTAAAGGAATCGTGTGAAAACATTCTTCGCTTGATTGCTTCCTTTAATTTGTTCAAACGTTTCAAAACTGGGCTCCGTACAGTGTTCCCCGATCAACCTTTCTAGTAAAAAATGCAGTTTTGTGTTTAGAATTTTAAAATTTTCAACTTTCATGCTAAAATGTGTCATCCTCCAGATGGAGAATAGCACTGCATACAATGTTAGCAGCTTTTTCTTGGAGGATAACTGAAATACCACAAAAATATAAGCTTACACATGTACAAGTACGTAAGAACTAACAAGCTTATGCGCAAGAAGATTTTATGTAAGCTGAGAAATTTGAGCCTCTCGTCCGCAAATAATTTTCAACAATATCTGTGACAACAGATGAGAACAACGTTGGATTTTTCTCTTAGCTAGCTGTACATGCTGTGGGGAACAATTAAATTATTAATACTCCCGCTGCATATTGAAAATCCTCGGTAAATTTGTCAGTCAATAGTTTAACCGAAATGACATAAGTGTAAAATTATACTCTTTCATTTTGGCGAGAAGTTTCAGTGTTAACTTATAAATTATTTCACACATGAAATTACAAGCAGACTTACTCAGTGCATTTTCGCTGGCCAGTTTACTTTGACCATATAACAAACCTTTAGCGACGATTCTCATAATTCTCATTTGAATAATTGAATAATTGAACCAAATCTTCAGAATTCAATTCAGCAACCCCTTGTTTTTTCTTCACGAACGAGACAATTGTGGGCTTCTCTCTTGTGTCCATTGTAAACCTGATAAACGCAGTGTCAGTGTCCTTGCTTTGCTGCAAATTTCCTTCTCGATCAACAATTTCTCCGTAACCATAATTTATAAAGGCTATTCTCCTCACTTCAAACTTTGTGTTTTCAATGTCCTCACTTCTGGCAATGTATTTCATTCTTAGGTAGGATTTATAGTCCATGATCCATCTCAAATTTACCCAGTAGGTTTGCACATTTTTCAGAGAACTACTCTGTAATATTAGTGCTCATTGTTGAGGAGTTTCTATTTTTTCTTGTGAGTTAAAGTGCACCTAACCCCAAAATATTTTTTTCACTTAAATAAATCTTTACACCTGTTCGAAACACACTGCGCCTTTTTGCGCCATTTTAAACCAAATGTTGTCTTTTTATAGGCTGTAAAAGTTACGAATCATCTGTCCCACGACCGAGCTAGTAAGGGGCATGGGTCTATTCCTTACATGACGTCACAAACTGCTTTGCATGCATGTTTACAAAGACTTAATGCGATGGAAATCGGTGTGTGACGTCATGTAAGGAATAGACCCATGCCCCTTACTAGCTCGGTCGTGGGACAGATGATGGCTAAATTTTCTTAACTTTTGCAGCCTATAAAAAGTCAATATTTGATTTTAAAAGGCTCAAAACGGCGCAATACGTTGCGTACAGGTGCAAAGATTTATTTAAGCGAACACAATTTTTGGGGGTTAGGTGTACTTTAAAGAATTGCTGAATACAGCCAAACCGCCTATCACAAATTGAATACGAGTATCCCTCCAATAGAAATTTAAGGTCAATTCGAAGAAATTCCTTCTTGTTAACGAGGTAGTCTAGGTAAAAAAATAGGTAACATTCTTTAAACTGCGACGGAGAGTTGTCCGACCAAAGAATAAGGTGGTGAAATTTCCCATATTTTTCTTTAAGTCTTTCCAGCAAATAGTTTAACAAAGATATCACCTCGTTCGGGCCAGCTCCAGCAATTGATTCGTCATAGAAAAAGCAGTGAATGACGTCTTCGTTGGCACAATAGATTCCGAAGAGATTCGTCCTTAGTTTTCTCGTGTAATGGTAGTCTTGAGATGAAATCTTTGGTGTTGGCAAAACCTGATGAAATTAACAATTACAGTCAAACCTCTATTAAGCGGTCACTCTCGGGAAAGAGCCAAGTTACCGCTTAGTAGAGGTTGACCGCTTAAAAGAGGTTTTCCAAAATGTAGTAAGCTTACGTAATATGGTAAAAATGAAACTGTAGCATGTATACAGTATACCGTATCGGTTAACAACAACAGTAACACAAAATAGGCAATCGTGTTTGTTGTAAACTATACTACATGTGTATCATGCGTATCGTTGTGGCAAAATATCACATTGCAATTGACTACGTGACCGCTTAATAGAGGTGAAATACAATAAAATTAGCCAACTGGGAATTCTAAATGGTGACCGCGTCCGCCTTATAGAGGTGACCGCTTAACAGAGGTCACATTTACAGTAAATAAGGGGACTGCTTTTTGGGAATTTGGTAAGTGTCCGTTTAATAGAGAGTGACCGCTTAATAGAGGTTTGACTGTAATAAACATTCACCTACAGTGAAAGAGACCTGTAGTAGAAGTCTTTATCTTTATTAAGAAGTCAGTCACAACATACGTGTGGCTTTACAATCAATGACAAACAAAGCTAAGCTAAAATATGTATAACAGAATTGAAAAGGATTTAAGATAAAAGATATTAAGAAATAAATTTAAAAAGACATCTATTTACAAAGGCCCGTTTGAATCGATCAGTTTTTACTTTCAGATCAGTTTTTACTTTCTCTAAGAACCCTATAACGTTTGGGAGGGAGCAAGTTATATAATACATGACCATTGTCACTGATGATTCTGTTAAAAAGATCACTGTCACTACTCGTAATTATATCAGATATCAAAATGATCTTATTAGTGTAGCCAAAACGACAGGCTCGTCGAAAAAAGGTGTCAATCCGATCTAAATAGGCAAAGGCCCACACTTCTAATCCATACAGGAATAATGACATTATCAAAGAGTCGAAGAGTTTACTAAGCTGACCTGGAACTAAGAGCAATGGGTCAAAACTATAACTGTTTTAAATAAACGCCGTAGACTTTGATTGAGGTCCCGAGCTTACAAGTAAAATGTTGAAAGGGGTAACATAACTAGGATAGATGCGGTAATCAATTTGAAATGAAACACAGGTGATTGTAACCAGCTATAGTAGCATAGTCATCATAACTAGACTGCCTCGTCTGTTTTCTAAATACGATACAAACCTTGTGGTAATCCATTTGTAGTACGAGTGTCTTTGGGTCCATACTGAATGAATTGCGAATTTAAAACGGGGAGTGCGTATTGCGAACGCCAAGTTATGGTCACAGTCTGAAAGTAAGTCCCACTAGCGCGTATGCACAGAAAGTGCACACATTACGTATTCTTCAGTTTTACAAGCAGAAGAGCCACGAGAAATCTAGATTTCTCAGAATCACGTAAACAAGGTCGTTACATTGAGTGATAATTTTTACGCAACACTTGCAAAGAGCTGAGACGTGACATAGCTAGATTTTTCTAAAAAAATCCCGCACATACTTCCGTACCCGACTTTAACAGTTTTGATCATTGCTTGTAACAGAACCGTTTAAACCACTGAGCAGAGGTGGGTACTGTCAAGTGACTATTTTACCTCGGGGAATCTTAGGACTATTTTAATTTTTTTAAAGGACTTTATTTTTCGCAGGCGAATGCACTGCACTAACGTTTTGTTATCGTTGCTATTCCGACGTGACTGGTAGTCCAAGACGCAATTCCGTCAACACGTTGTCACGCCCTTGTAATTGATGTTGCCCGCTACATTTTACTTTTCTCGTAACAACTCCATTTTACGGTGTAAATTGTCTTTATTAACCGGTAAGATTTCATCCCTTTTGCTAATATCCCCATATCATTTGGAGTTGTGAAGAAAATGCAGAAACTATAGTAGGGTTTATCTCGTTTGACTGCATTCGTTATCAGCTGTGAACGTAAGAGGTGCTAGAAAATTCTTTTGTTAAAGAATCATGCTCATAAAAAGACCTTGGTCGTTGAACGAAAAATGGCAAAGACTTCAGCACGACTCGATCATCTGCATAAAACGAGCAAACGCAGTACAGTTTTCATTGATCTGGGCTAAGTACTTACAAACTTATTGTAACGTATACATGACCTCTGCTGACTATTTCCGTACAGAGGGCAGCTCTCAAGACAACACTGATGTTAGTCAACTGCTGTATGGATTTGATGCGAGAAGACCGTGGCAATACTTCAGAGAAGGACATCCAATTGCAAGTTCAGTAGAAAAGGGAAGGAGAACTCTAAGTGGCAGCAACAGCAAATTCAGAAAGATCTATGTGGCAAAGAAAAGACAACCCGCGTTTAGACGCAAGAACGCAGCTTTTCGTGACTTGAGTCAGTTGGTCTTCACATGTTGTGATAGTGGCTGTCTCTTAAAAGAAGGTGTAAACAGGGCGAAAGCTATTATTGGACGGCAAAGGAGCATGTTTTACCAAAAACCATACAACGAACAAAACTACCTTCTCTCAAAACTTATGGATATTACGTTGACATTTAGAGGCTCACGCAAAATAGTATATCACGTTCCATCCCTGGGAATATGGGCAACTGTGGGGAATCAGATTTTTAAAGCATACTGATTGGTTTTTAATGCCAAGATTATCGACCAATGTACTAAGATTTCTTGAAACTGTTGTTTTTTTTTTCATTGTCGACCCCTTACTTATTCTTGGTCGCTGCCGAAAGCTACCGCCATGCGGCATAGTAATTTTCGCCAGTTCTCAGGTACCATAAGATATCATCCCAAGTTGATTCAATGTAAGTTTGGTTAGTTGTGGGGACATTGACACTTCGCATTAATTGTATTGAGACCTCAGTTATGGGACTTTCATTCATTTCTCGCTGTCTTTCTACCGTATTTTATCTGATTGTAGACTTTTGGGCGGTAAATTTCTGTTTAGCTTCTTTAAAATTCTACACTGTATAGCAAAACCAAGCCTGGTTTTGATTGATAAATAATTCTGTTCCCTCATGTATGCCGGCCTGACAAAACAAATTTTCAGTCTCGCGCACTGGACCACATTCATCGGTGATAATCACAACTAAGCGAGGCAAATTATGCTTGGCTTGTTGAGCAGAAAGCAAGCGCTTTGTAGAAGTAGTGTGATGATCATGACGAAAACAGCGCAAGAGATGGCGCTGAGCAATAAGGCGGGAAAATTTGGCGCGAAACCTAAGAGACATCAAAATTCAATAGTAACAATGTGCTTTAGACTGCGAGCAGTCCCTCCTCGTCTTTCCTTCGTCGATCTTCGATCCTCGCGCGTAGAGCGAGCAGAAGTCCAACTCGCTGACTTCCGGTTGCTCCAATTTCCGCTCGATCGTGCTTCCCGCTCGCTCACAAGATCCACGAAGGAAAGAAAGAGGGACTTGTCGCAGTCTAATTGTGCTTTGGCCACTTAGAATTTCTTGTGGGGACCGTGACCAAGCACACAGCGATTGCCTTCACAGTTATGGGACGTGCTTATCATTTGCAGTAAATTCATTCTATCGTGACACGAGCTCATCTTGACCACCAAACGATAAGCTGATCGTATTAATTCTTTTCATCCGCCAAACAGGCCAAACTGTTCGGAATTCTTTGTTTGACGGGAGAAATTTTGTCGCCAGTGGTAATACTGTGATGGACGCGATGTAGGCAAATCACTGATCAATTAAAGTGCTGAATTCATGCTGAACTGAGAGCGTTTGTATGAGAAAACAAGTCCCACATCAATTGCTATGTCTTTCTACCAATATTATAACTGAAACATAGACTTTTAAACGGTTACGTTTTTCTTTGCCTTGCTTCAAATTCTGTGCTTCATTGCCAAATCTGGAGGTTAATTTTTGGCTGAAATGTGGACTTTCCTTGTTAATAAGAGATAACTCTGTCCCCTCTTGCATGCTAGTCTGGCTACACAAAATTTCAGTCTCGAATAATGAAACACGTTTTGGTAAACACAGTATGGAACATGTTATACCCTTGTCGAGAAGAGCTCAAGTGATTGAACTGGGAGTGTGGTGATAAATGCGGGTACCTAAGCGATTCGGAGGTTCGATTTTTCGGGAAACTTATATGAGACAGACGAATTCGCTAGTAAAATGTTCATAGCGTATCGCGTGAGTTGCGTGGAAGTATTTTCACTGAAAATTGTGTTTTGGCTACTGTATGTTGAATGTTTGGATAATGGGGACACCAACCCTTTATCAAAGTAAAATCCCTCCTACGCACGTTTGTACTTGTGTGACGAATGAAGAACATGATCATTACTCAATATGGAGCCTGTTTATGGATAGTCTCGAAGCTTGGCTATATGGCTTGTTCAAATAAAATTCAGGTCCCAATATGTGTTATTAGTTGACGCACTTACAGCCCATAACCTCGGTAACCCCTCTGATTATAATGACTCTGAGGTGGCCTTTTTATCAGAGTGAAGATTTGTGTGCGTAATGAATTGAACCACCATCGGAATAGACCTGAGATAGGCAAATCAATTGTAGCGCATTTTCTAGCCTAGTCGAAGAACTAACGCGAATTAATGAACAACTAAACTGTCGATCGGATTAATACCTTATTGGAAGAGTATGTACGTTATCTTTCCTTCGGCTGATGGAAAACTTGTCGTGACAAGTAGAGTTATTTTGTCCATGAACTACCCATGAGCTCATGGCTCGCGGTGGGGACTTGCAGTGTGGAAACCATAACTTTGAAGTTGTCACTACGATCCCACTACAATGCCTGGGATCGGTAAGTTCACATCCACGTTGTTCAGTTTGTTGGAGAGAGCCGATAGAACGTGATTTAATATTTATCTAATATGAAGCAAAAACAGTTTGCACAAGTCTGGAGTTATATTGTCGATCATCTAATCAACAAAATAATAGCTTTCTTAAATCTTAATGACTATAAATTCTCCCTGGATGGTTGCAGGAGCTACACCAGACTGTCTTAGCTTGCATGTGTTTGGAACGTCTCTGATATCGAGCTATGAAAAGATTACCGTGCGATTCACCCCCCCCCCCGGGGGGGTACTGCCTTATATGAGCTATATAGGTATGTGCGGCCCCAAAGGGTATGGTTTTTTAGCCGTTTTGGTCTGAAATAGGGTACGGTTTGAGCACTCTTGTCTTGAATTCGGTATGGTTTTTAGAAGAAGCTACTTCTTCATCTTTAGCCGATAAGACCATCAACAAAAGCCCTTCGTTTTTGTCTTTTAATGATGTTTACGCCAACTGTGTACTTGTAGGGTATCAAATTTTTGGCCAGGTCATAAATAGGGTAGGGAAAATCGCAGATTTTGGTCTAAAATAGGGTAAGGGCTTCAGGAAGCGGGCCGCACACCCCCCACCCAATTTTTCTGGGAGTACCCCCACCCCGGGATTCACCGTGTACAATGAATAATTTGTCGTTTCGATGTCTAGCCCACGCTAGAAAGCGGAAAGCATGTTAAAGGACATAGGACAACTAGAAGCCAAGTGAAATAGATCACAGATTTTAACAGCATATGTATCAAATTGCTTTTTAATTTTAAGATTACCTTCCTACTTCTATTACTGCAAATTATCGTTTCTTATAGACGGCTGTCTTATCATTACTTGCCACCGCAAGCCTTCTGTTTACGGCGCTCACCTACCACGAGATATCAGTCCTCCAAGATTGCATTATTTTTGGTAGCTATGGGACAATAACCCATTTAGCGCTGCATACTTATAGTTCAGCGAAGCAATTACCTCCACAGCGCCAGTTTGGAGCCCGCTTGTATGAACAGTTTGTGACATGTTTCTTGTATTTTAATTTAAGGAATTGAAATGGAGACGATCAAAGGTCATCAAATGGTAAGCTGACTCATTGATTCTTTTCAGCTTGTTCGCAATTCTTTGCCTGACGGTAAAAAAAAAAAAAATCCTCGCTAAATGTTAAACTGTGATTACCCTAATGTTGGCAAATCATCGATTTGAGAGATGATGCTATGCTGTTGTGAAATTTTGACCCGAAGTCTATAAGAGGAATATCAGCGACAGAGGATTTTTAAACTGAGCACACTGGTTGGTTTTTAACGCTAAGATTATCGGCCACTGTACTTAGATTTCTTGATACTATTGTTTTTTCATAGTCGATCGATTGCTTATTCTTGATCGCTGCCGAAAGCTATATGCTATGCGACATGCTATAATCTTCGCCGGCTCTCTCATACCACGAGATATCCCAAGTTACATCAATGTAAGTTTGGTTCGTAATGGGGACATTGACACTTTGAAGTAATTGTCTCGAGACCTCAGTTATGGGACTTTCATTCATTTATCGCTGTCTGTCTACCGTATTTAATCTGATTGTAGACTTTTAGGCGGTAAATTTCTGTTTAGCTTCTTTAAACTTCTACACTGTATAGCAAAAACAAGCCTAGTTTCGATTGATAAATAATTCTGTTCCCTCATGTATGCCGGCCTGACAAAACAAAACTTTAGTTTCGCACACTGGACCACATTAATCGGTGATAATTACAACTAAGCAAGGCAATTCAAATTGCGCTTGGTTTGGTGTGGAGAAAGCAAGCGCTTTGTGCAATTAATGTGATGATCATGAGGAAAACAGCGCGAGGGATGGCACTGAGCAATTAGACGGTAAATTTGGCGCGAAACCTAGGAGAGAAAAAAAATTCAGTAGTAAAATTGTGGTTTAGACCGCGAGCAGTCCCTTCTAGTCGGCTCTCCGTCGATCTTGTGAGCAAGGATTTCACATACCACGAGATATCATCCCAAGTTGCATTGTAAATTTGGTTAGTTATGGGGACATGGACACTTCAGTTATGGGACTTTCATTCATTCTGGCTATGTCTTTGTACAGTACTTTTGAGCGGTAGAGTTCTCTTTAGCTTCTTTAAAATTCTAAACTTTAGTAGCAAAAACAAGTCTTAAAATTCTACGGCTGTATAGCAAAAACAAGCCTGGATTTGATTGAGAAATAATTCTGTTCCCTCATGCCGGCTTTAGAAAAGTAAACGATTTGAGGCCGCTCAATGGACCACATTCATCACGACTCATCTAGCCGAAAATTGCGTTTGACTTGTTGAGGAGAGGGCAGGCGCTTTTGTACAAGGAGTGTACGGTGAGTGACAAAAACTTCGAGTTATGGCGCTGTGCAATTAAGGCGGGTAAAGTTGGTTGCAGACCTATGAGACAGCAAACTTCGCTAGTAAAATGTCACAGCATGAGTTCCTTGATACAAAAGAGATCAGATCATCCAGGTAAAAATGTTTCCCAGTGAAGTATCTTACCAAATTCTTCTTTGGCCACTTATAATTTCTTGTGAGGGCATTGACTGTGAGGACCTTGGCCCTACACACAGCGATTGCCTTCATAGCCGGACGCGCTTGTTATTCAGTGGTAACTGACTCATTCTATCATAACGCAAGCTCATCTTGACCATCAAACGATAAGGTGATCGTATTAATTTATTTCATCCGCCAGACTGGTTGCAATTCTTTGTCTGACGGGAGGAATTTGTCGCCAATTGTAATATTGTGGTGGATGCGATGTATAGGCAATTCACTGATCGATTTAAGGGTTGAATTCCTGCTGAACAGAGGACACAGATCATTTAGGTGTGAAACGGCCGCGCACAGGAGCCCATCACTAGTGATGGGCTCCTGCCCCACATCAATTGCATTCAGACCTCAATCTATGTTTAGTGCTATGTCTTTCTTCCATATTATGACTGAAACGTAGTCCTCTAAAATAAAGACAGTGTCAAAATGTTATAGCCTTGCTGAGATGAGCTCAACCGCTTGAACTGGGAATGTGGCACTGATGTTAACGGTGGTCTCATAAGCATTTCTGAGGTAAAATCTGGCGGGGAAACCTACATTGTATAAAGCCCTATAAGAGGTAGAAGAAGTTCGCTGGCAAAATTTTGAAAGCGTATCGCATGATTGGCTGACTAATGTCTGGTGTTATCTTCTCTGAGGGTGAGGCCTATTTATCACACCATGTTGAAGGTTTGTGTGAAAAGCTTACGCTTGTCTTGTTGAGAAGAGATAACTAAGTCCCCTCCTTTATGCTTGTCTGACTGCACAAAATTTCAGTCTCGAATAATGGAATATATTTTATTTTGATAAACGCAGTACATGTATAGCTGACCGCTTGAACTGGAAATGTGGTCAGATACACAGGTAAACAATTCGGCGATAAAATTTCTCGGGGAAACCCCCCCCGGGGGGGGGGGTACTCCCAGACAAATTAGGTAGGGGTGTGCGGCCCGCTTCCTGAAACCCTTACCCTATTTCAGACCAAAATCTGTGATTTTCCCTACCCTACTTCAGACCTAACCAAATATTCGATACCCTATTTCAGACCTATTTCACGTACGTGGTTGGCGTAAACATAATTTCAGAAAGAAGGGGATTAGTTTCCAGAGAAACTGTGGTGCTGTATCGGTGGGTGAGTGAAACACGAAAATTTGGTTTATCGACGGAGTTGATAATGTAAATTGACCACCGTACAGGAATCCCTGTACGGTGGTCAATTTACATTATCAACTCCGTTGATAAACCAAATTTTCATAATTTTAGAAGGGCTTTGGTGACTCTTTTGTTGATGGTCTTATTGCCTAATGATGAAGAAGTAGCTTCTTCTAAAATGACGTACTCAATTCAGGAATAGAGTGCACAAACCATACCCTATTTCAGACCAAAATGATTAAAATCGATACCCTATTTCAGACTAAAACGGCTTAAAAACCATACCCTTCAGGGCTGCACATACCTATCTAGCCCATATATAATAAGGGAGTACCTTCCCCTCGGGGGAACCTATATATGGGACAGAAGAATCCGCCAGGGAAATCAGTTCTGATAACTTATTTTCACTGATATAAATTGTACAGGAAAAGTTTGCCTATATTATTTATATTGTGGTGGCCACAAGGAGTATCATGATCATAACAACGAAGAGATGGCGCTTAGCAAATAAAGGCGGGAAACCTAAGAGACAGCACAATTCGCAAGTAATATGTCCGAGGATATCGCATGATTACCTTCTAATACTTGCTCTGCAACTAATATTGAAAACTGAAGGGGAGAGAGTACACTGTAAGAAATGTTTACCAGGTTGCATTGCAGTAGTGGACATTTTAAAAGAGATAAATTCCTACAATAGAGAGTGTTTAATACTGACGGCTTGTGCAGCGTGTGAGTATGCGAGTTTAGATTCAATGTGGGGACAGCCTGCGTGACAATAGCCTTCATACAGAAAGACACAATGGTCACAATGAGACCCAGGTCGAAATGATCCGAAATGCGAGTTTAGATTCAATGTGGGGACAGCCTGCGTGTCAATAGCCTTCATACAGAAAGACACAATGGTCACAATGAGACCCAGATCGAAATGATCCGAAATGTTTCCTTCCAGTGAAGTACCTTAAACCAAATTGATGAGGCCAAATAATCAAACTTTCAACGCGCACGTAATGAGCATAAACGTTTTAATGACTTCTAAAAACACGGTTGCTACAGAGAGAAAACAAAACGAAATGCATGTTACAAGTGAGCAAAAATAAACGGAAAATTAACAAGAAAGTATCAATAAAAAGACATAAAATTGAACCAGAAAAAGACACTTACAAACGTTGTATGATTTCCAGGACGGAACACGAAAGGCATAAATAAACGAGCGAAGAGGCATAAACGATCTCAGCGAGAGACAGTGGCGAAAGTACAACCGTAATAACGAAACTTGCATTAAAAGGAGCTAAAACAAAGGAAAATTATGCGAGAAAGAAGTAACAGAAATAACTTGAATAACTTACGAAAAGCACGAAATTAAACGTGGCAAAGGCACTTAAGGAACGAAAAGAATGCGGCTTACAAAAGAACGCAATTAACACGTATAACCTACGACTAAAAAATTAACACAAAAAGCGGCAGCAACACAAATTGTGTTTTAAAGAAAGCCACAGTGATTGCCTGTTGCCTTCAGAGGTTATGGGACCTTTGTCCAAAGTAATTATTATCTTAGTTAACAAATGGTAAACGGATCGGCGTGCGCTATTGAGTTATGGATGCACGCGGGGGATTGCTAAGCACGAGAGAAGCGTAAAGAGTCGCTCGAGGCGCAGCCGAGAGCGACTCTAGCATCTTGAATGCTTAGCATACCTCCCAAGTGCATCCATAACTCAATAGTGCACGCTAATACGTTTACCATTCGTTTTATAACATATCATAAACGTCGTAGCAAAGTCCCATTTTATTGCACTAAAAAGTTCATGTAGTCTTACATGACCAAGAAAAAACAAGCGCGCGAAACGTTATTCACAGAAATTGCAGCGGCTTAATACTTAACGGCCAAATCAAGGATGTGAACAAAATCGTGAACCAATTTGCCAAGCAGCATGCCTGGAGAACAATTCCACACTCCAACATTAAGAACGAACATCTTAATGCTAGTGGACTTCATTTGAATGTACAAGGCACTAAATTATTAGCTAAAAATCTTATTTCATATCTAAGGAACTCTTGACCTTCTACCAATCCCGAACCTTCTCTTCCTAGTAACATTCTCTCTAGTACCAATGAATTTATTCCTAACAATCGGGGCTTCAAAATGGCTTGTT
>JAEMWC010000687.1:395000-397500 GCA_016490735.1 Pachyseris speciosa
ATGGTGACATCAACAATAACATTGCTGAGCACCATTTACTGACAAACCACACAATCGACTGGGACTCTGCTAAATGCATTACCTACTGTACTAACTACCACCAACGGATCGCACTGGAAAGTTGGTTTACTAACTTAGAACAGACACCACTGAACCGTTGCTTCCCGCACCTTACAAACGACTTATTGACGATATCAACAACAGACAAACAATAGACACTCCGACTAATTTGACTAACAATACACTTACGAACATTTGACTAACAAAAGACGGATCGAAACGCAGCAACCACGGTTAACAGTCTTCACAGCCAATAACATCACGGCTTAACTGACAGATAACCAATAACATCACGACTTCGTTGACCAATCACATCAACGACCAGAGTACTTATACCATCTCCTGACGATACCCCAATCACTTGACTCTGATGATGACTTCCGCTCAGGTTGTCGAAACGTCAGTCAATGTCACCACAAACAGTCCTTCTCAGGACTACACTCACCCGGACGATCGTGCTTCACTTAGTTATGATATGACTCCTGGGTTCAAACCATTTACGATTTTAAACAAGAGTAGCTAGTAACAAACACATCTTGTATTAAGCCAGAAAAATTTCTAAGCAATTTTGGTCATAAATGACCGTAGAAAAGACAAAAAGGGATACGAAACTGATTGTTTAGAGCAGTCAACAGGACCGACCGCGGTTCAAAAACTGCAAACCAACACTGAAAACAAAATTTTAAGAAAACAAAGCACGATGCGTACTTTTCTCGGAAGATTCTTGGAGAAGGTAGAGAATTGAGACAAGTAACAAACATATCTCGTAGTAAGCTTTCAAATATTGCTAAGCAAATTTGACATAAATGTCCGCAGAAAATACAAAAAGATATATATGTTATTCACCGGTTGTGAGGTCCGTATAGGGAAAAACTGTGCCCGAGGTCTTGAGTACGGCCCGAGGCCGCTGGCCGAGGGCCGTACTCAAGGCAGAGGGCACAGTTTTTCCCTATACGGACCGACCTAAGTCGGTGAATAACAGATTTATTTTTTCTGCAATTTTTTTTTTCTGAAGATGAACAAGGAAAACTGGTATACATACTGTCACAGTTTAAATTTAGCTTATAAAAAAAGCCGTACGCAAATCTCAGAGAAAAACGGCAGACTAACGATAAAACAGAACTTCAAATATGTCTTGGAGCAGTAAATATAAAAAAAACAAACAGTGATATTTCATAGCAAACACAGAGAAATAAATTGAACAAACTAAACAGTGATATTTGAAAAATTCGCACAAATATATTTATTGCTTTGTCTTGTTGACAATGAATCATACTTTCAAATTCGGTTTTAACGAAAGTTCGTAAAACACGAGGAATACCTTTTAATTAGTGAAAAATACTTAAACATCTCTCTCATGTCTTATTATTTCAAGTATTTATCTTTGTTCTTCTTCAAAGACCTTCACAAATCAAAATGCTAAAATAAGAAAACTACGCAAGAAAAACTTGTTGACATTAGTTCATGCAAACTGCACAACGTTGCGATGTGTTTTTTTTTGGCCATTTTTCTGGCTATGACTCATAATTTCTTAAATGAAGCAAAATGGAACGAAATTAGAAAATAGAACTCCAAACAAACTAACGGATGTCAACCGAAAAACTGAGCTTAAAAGACTGCTCTGCAGTTCAAGGTCGGTTTAAGGTAACGGCATGTCAGCAGTTCAAGAAAAACAACAACTCGAAAAACAGCAATTGACTTAGTGTCAACGAAATCAAGTGAATACTCGCCTTTTTACTCCATTGCTGATGTTTTCCTTTCGCTTTGAAAAGTTTTGTAGGCGAAAAGTTGTATTTTAAGAGGAAAACATCCAACGTTTCGCCGCGCTATAGTAAAACAGTTTTTCTTCAAGATTTCCCGCCAATTCCGGACCGGCTTGCCCAGTCCGGATGGAAAAAAGCTGGACCGTCTAAGAGCGCATTATTAGCCAATCAGATTCAAGGATTTACGATTCCGGCCCGCTGAGATGCTTCAGAAAAAAATAAAAGCTTATACGAACCTGATAGTTCAGTCAGGGAGAGAGAGAAAGTTGGCAATCAGTCGGAACGCGGCAGAGCTGAATAATAATGCCATTTAGCTAAGAAGACACAAGACCCTAAAGTGGCTTGATAGTTTCACTGTTACTTCCCATGTCCACCGAGGAAGCCTCTTCAATTAAAGATTCTCAGCGGCAAAACGTCATCCAGTTGTAACGAAGACAGCGCTTGCAAAACCACACGAGCTTCTCCCTCGCAGACCCATCCACGATAAAATTATCAAAGCCAACCAACACATTTTGCTGTTTTTCACATCCAAACACTAATTCTTACCTGTTCAACAAAAATCTCGAGAATTAATCAAGTTAAACGGCGACACTTCATTATTTACAGTCTTTGGACGAAGATCTTTTTCAAATGAAGCGTGAAGCTTTAAGCGCTGGTTTTTGACATTTTCTTGACAG
>JAEMWC010000687.1:402500-405000 GCA_016490735.1 Pachyseris speciosa
TTATACTCTTTTTTCACCTCATCAGTCAGCATGCTGTAAAATTTCCAATTGACATTGGGTCCATCCATTGACAGCTAGTATGAGAGAAAAAATTCTTGTAATATAGAAGAGGTAACAGATTACTTAATTTCATTTCTCGCATTACTCCTCAGACTTTCTGCCACCGTTCATCACAGGTCCGAGACACGAAATGAACAAGTCACGTACACATTGGAACTATGAAGATTTGCATTGAAAACAAAAAAAACTGTTAATCATCTTTTGTGCTTCCACGGCAAAATAATAACAGACATTAAAAGATTTCCAGGGCGATATTATTATATTAAATAATGGCATTACACAAGAGGAAAGGCGGTTTGCACCACATTACATGAATTTGCGAAACCTATGAGGGAACTGTCTCGGCGAAGAGACGACCATGTTTATCTTTCGTTTATCCTGTTTACATTTAAATAACCCAAACATAACAAGAGCAGCATCTTACCTGATAAACTTTTTTGAGAGGAATTCCTTCTACGCCTGAACGAAAATGAGAAAGCATATCGTCTGCTGTGCCATGACCCATAAACACTGAGGTATAATAGCGACTTTCAACCTGGTGTTTGTCATGATTCCATGAACGAATGTGAATATCCATTTGCTTTGCCTGGCACACGCTATTAAGGCTTTCATCAAACGTAAGTACATAAGCTTCTTCTTTTTTCACAACATCCTTCAAAAGTTGTTTGAAGTGTGGAGCCAGCCCAAAACAGACCAAGTATGCACATTCCTTTTCTCCACATGAAAACTGACTCGCAATCCTACTGTCAGGAAACATCGCTTGAAATAATTTGCTAGTACCTTCACATGATTTATGGGAGTAATGAGACATTATCACCTTCAATGCCCATAAAATTTCGGCCTTCAACGTATTATCACGAGTGACACTTTTTTCCATCACCGATGAACTTGCAGTGATGGACTTCGTGGAGTTATTATGTTCGCCACTTTCAGATGTAGTGGATTTTGAAACTACTTTGGCATCATCACTTGTAGTTGCTGGTTGTTGAGAAGAACTGCCTAAAAATCCTGAAACGCTTGCTAATGACCTTTTCTGTGATGTCAGTGTTTGATGTTTTTTTCCTTTATAGTAGGGAGCTTACGAATCGACGACTTTCGCACGACGGCGCCGTTGGGTCACCTTATAGTCCCGCGTCGTCGTCCTGTACAAATTTGAATTTACGATTCGCAGTAAAGACGACGACGTTTGTGCGCGACCGGCAAATTTTCCCGCCTTTCTGAAGTTTGTTTTTATGTTTTGACAAGGCGAATTCTTTAAACCAAAATGCCTAACTTCAGAGAAACGAGAGCTTGTATCGCATACGCTTATCGAAACAACTTTATAAACGAACAAGAATTTGTACTTTTGTACGACTGTCACAAGTCAACAAATCCAGAGTTTCCGTACTGGAACTACGACAGGTTCCATTCAGACGAGAAATCAAACGACGAATGCAAGGCCGAGTTTCGTTTCTACACGGAGGACATTTATAAACTTGCTGAACAACTACAGCTACCTGACGAGATAACTAGTTACAATGGTTTAGTTGTTGCTTCGGTACCTGCATTACATATGTATCTCAAGCGCTATACCTATCCTTGTCGATATGGAGATTTACTTTATCATTTCGCCAGACCGGTTCCTGAGATTTCCATCATAACAAACCACATAATGGACTTGATTTACGGTCGGTGGCATCATCTGCTTACAAGATACAATCACGATTTGCTCTCTCCTCCCAAGCTTCTCCAATACGCTGAGGCGATCGAACAGGCAGGAGCTGCCTTAAGTAACTGTTGGGGACTCGTAGATGGGACTGTGCGTCCAGTTTGTAGGCCTAACGAAAACCAGCGAGCCATCTACAACGGCCATAAGCGTGTCCACTCCATCAAGTTTCAGGCCGTCGCTTTGCCTAATGGATTAGTGGGGAATCTATTTGGCCCAGTTGAGGGAAGACGCCATGACAGTTTCATGCTGGCTACCTCAGGATTCTTGCGAGAACTGCAGAGGTTTTCCAACTGTCCAGTAACTGGCCTCCCACTTTGTGTGTACGGTGACCCCGCCTATCCGATACGAGCACACCCACAAAGGCCCTATAAGGGTGGTGTCCTGACCCCAGCTCAACAAGATTTTAACACCTCAATGAGCACAGTCCGCTCTTCTGTGGAGTGGATATTAGGGGACATTGTCTAAATTATTTTAAATTCTTAGATTTAAAAAAAAACCTTAAAATCGGATTGAGTGCTGTAGGAAAATTGTATGTAACATGTGCGTTAATGCACAATGCGCATAGCATTTTATATGGTTCTGTTACCTCAGAGTATTTTGGTCTTAATCCGCCAACACTAGAGGAATACTTTATTTGATGTATTTTCCTTAAGATACACTTGCAATACTCTTGTTATACGACATAAACAATTTGGCCTCTTACAAGAATTCATGGTCAAAATAAGACACAAC